>CM074719.1:633048519-633273519 GCA_037306005.1 Rhinophrynus dorsalis | reverse complement strand
CAGTCCATCAGTCAGTCAGTACATCAGTCAGTCCTTCAGTCCATCAATCAGTCAGTCCATCAATCAGTCAGTCAGTCCTTCAGTCAGTCAGTCAGTCAGTCAATCAGTCAGTCAGTCCATCAATCAGTCAGTCAGTCTATCAGTCAATCAGTCAGTCCATCAGTCAGTCCTTCAGTCCATCAGTCAGTCAGTCCATCAGTCAGAGGAAGGACAAGACCATCTGAGCCCCTGGAGAAGCACAGAGACTATAGAGGAGACTGATCTCTCTGTGTCTATGTTGGCTCTTTGGTCAGTAAAATACCTGCTGTTTGCACTGTCTGGTGGGTAGTGTGCCAGTGTTATGAGGTGCGCTGTCTGGTGGGTAGTGTGCCAGTGTTATGAGGTGCACTGTCTGGTGGGTAGTGTGCCAGTGTCATGAGGTGCACTGTTCCTCTGTGCCCTGGTGCACATCATATACAGACAGGTAATGAGGGTAAATCTTTATCGCTATAATGGGTGTTAATGTGTTACAGGCTCAGCACTTTGGCCGCCACCCATTTGTCATTTTCAGGGGAGGTGCAAATTATGAGAGGTGGCATCCAGTATATGAACCGCACTCAACACTGATATTGCTACCAGTGGCACTGAACCCTCACTCTGATGCCAGTCACTGTTGGTACTGATAATGATAGCGGTGGTACTGCGCCCTCACTCTGATGCCAGTCACTGTTGGTACTGATAATGATAGCGGTGGTACTACGCCCTCACTCTGATGGTACTGATAATGATAGCGGTAGTACTGCACCCTCACTCTGATGCCAGTCACTGTTGGTACTGATAATGATAGCGGTAGTACTGCACCCTCACTCTGATGTCAGTCACTGTTGGTAATGATAATGATAGCGGTAGTACTGCACCCTCACTCTGATGACAGTCACTGTTGGTAACGATAATGATAGCGGTGGTACTGCACCCTCACTCTGATGCCAGTCACTGTTGGTAATGATAATTATAGCGGCGGTACTGCACCCTCACTCTGATGCCAGTCACTGTTGGTAATGATAATGATAGTGGCGGTACTGCACCCTCACTCTGATGCCAGTCACTGTTGGTAATGATAATTATAGCGGCAGTACTGCGCCCTCACTCTAATGCCGGACACTGTTGGTACTGATAATGATAGCGGTGGTACTGCGCCCTCACTCTGATGTCAGTCACTGTTGGTACTGATAATGATAACGGTGGTACTGCGCCCTCACTCTGATGTCAGTCACTGTTGGTAATGATAATGATAGCGGTGGCACTACGCCCTCACTCTGATGCCAGTCACTTTTGGTACTGATAATGATAGCGGTGGTACTGCACCCTCACTCTGATGCCAGTCACTGTTGGTACTGATAATGATAGCGGTGGTACTGCACCCTCACTCTGATGCCAGTCACTGTTGGTACTGATAATGAAAGCGGCGGCACTGCGCCCTCACTCTGATGCCAGTCACTGTTGGTAATGAAAATGATAGCGGTGGTACTGCTCCCTCACTCTGATGCCAGTCACTGTTGGTACTGATAATGATAGCGGAGGTACTGCACCCTCACTCTGATGCCAGTCACTGTTGGTACTGATAATGATAGCGGCGGCACTGCGCCCTCACTCTGATGCCAGTCACTGTTGGTAATGAAAATGATAGCGGCAGTACTGCTCCCTCACTCTGATGCCAGTCTCTGTTGGTACTGATAATTATAGCGGCGGTACTGCGCCCTCACTCTGATGCCGGTCACTGTTGGTACTGATAATGATAGCGGTGGTACTGCGCCCTCACTCTGATGCCAGTCACTGTTGGTAATGATAATGATAGCGGTGGTACTGTGCCCTCACTCTGATGTCAGTCACTGTTGGTAATGATAATGATAGCGGTGGCACTGCGCCCTCACTCTAATGCCGGTCACTGTTGGTAATGATAATGATAGCGGTGGTACTGCACCCTCACTCTGATGCCAGTCACTGTTGGTACTGATAATGATAGCGGTAGTACTGCACCCTCACTCTGATACCAGTCACTGTTGGTACTGATAATGATAGCGGTGGTACTGTGCCCTCACTCTGATGTCAGTCACTGTTGGTAATGATAATGATAGCGGTGGTACTGCGCCCTCACTCTAATGCCAGTCACTGTTGGTAATGATAATGATAGCGGTAGTACTGCGCCCTCACTCTGATGTCAGTCACTGCTGGTACTGATAATGATAGCGGTGGTACTGCACCCTCACTCTGATGTCAGTCACTGTTGGTACTGATAATGATAGCGGCGGTACTGCGCCCTCTCTCTGATGCCAGTCACTGTTGGTAATGATAATGATAGCGGTAGTACTGCGCCCTCACTCTGATGTCAGTCACTGCTGGTACTGATAATGATAGCGGCGGTACTGCGCCCTCACTCTGATGCCAGTCACTGTTGGTAATGATAATGATAGAGGCGGCACTGCACCCTCACTCTGATGCCAGTCACTGTTGGTACTGATAATGATAGCGGTGGTACTGCACCCTCACTCTGATGTCAGTCACTGTTGGTACTGATAATGATAGCGGCGGTACTGCGCCCTCTCTCTGATGCCAGTCACTGTTGGTACTGATAATGATAGCGGCGGTACTGCGCCCTCTCTCTGATGCCATTCACTGTTGGTACCGATAATGATAGTGGTGGTACTGCGCCCTCACTCTGATGCCAGTCACTGCTGGTACTGATAATGATAGCGGTGGTACTGCGCCCTCACTATGATGCCAGTCACTGTTGGTACTGATAATGATAGCGGCGGTACTGCGCCCTCTCTCTGATGCCAGTCACTGTTGGTACCGATAATGATAGCGGCGGTACTGCTCCCTCTCTCTGATGCCAGTCACTGTTGGTATCAATAATGATAGCGGTGGTACTGCGCCCTCACTCTGATGCCAGTCACTGCTGGTACCGATAATGATAGCGGTGGTACTGCACCCTCACTCTGATGACAGTCACTGCTGGTACCAATAATGATAGCGGTAGTACTGCGCCCTCACACTGATGCCAATCACTGTTGGTACTGGTAATGATAGCAGTGGTACTGCACCCTCCCTCTGATGCCAGTCACTGTTGGTAATGATAATGATAGCGGCGGTACTGCGCCCTCACTCTGATGCCAGTCACTGTTAATACTGATAATGATAGCGGTGGTACTGCACTCTCTCTCTGATGCCAGTCACTGTTGGTAATAATAATTATAGCGGTGGCACTGCGCCCTCACTCTGATGCCAGTCACTGTTGGTAATGATAATGATAGCGGTGGTACTGCTCCCTCACTCTGATGCCAGTCACTGTTGGTAATGATAATGATAGCGGTGGTACTGCTCCCTCACTCTGATGCCAGTCACTGTTGGTAATGATAATGATAGCGGTGGTACTGCTCCCTCACTCTGATGCCAGTCACTGTTGGTAATGATAATTATAGCGGTGGCACTGCGCCCTCACTCTGATGCCAGTCACTGTTGGTAATGATAATTATAGCGGTGGCACTGCGCCCTCACTCTGATGTCAGTCACTGTTGGTACTGATAATTATAGCGGTGGCACTGCACCCTCACTCTGATGCCGGTCACTGTTGGTACTGATAATGATAGCGGTGGTACTGCGCCCTCACTCTGATGCCAGTCACTGTTGGTAATGATAATTATAGCGGTGGTACTGCGCCCTCACTCTGATGCCAGTCACTGTTGGTAATGATAATGATAGCAGTGGTACTGCACTCTCACTCTGATGCCAGTCACTGTTGGTACTGATAATGATAGCGGTGGTACGGCACCCTCACTCTGATGCCAGTCACTGTTGGTACTGATAATGATAGCGGTGGTACTGCACCCTCACTCTGATGTCAGTCACTGTTGGTACTGATAATGATAGCGGTGGTACTACGCCCTCACTCTGATGCCAGTCATTGTTGGTACTGATAATGATAGTGGTGGTACTGCGCCCTCACTCTGATGTCAGTCACTGTTGGTACTGATAATGATAGCGGTGGTACTACGCCCTCACTCTGATGCCAGTCACTGTTGGTACTGATAATGATAGCGGTGGTACAGCGCCCTCACTCTGATGTCAGTCACTGTTGGTACTGATAATGATAGCGGTGGTACTGCGCCCTCACTCTGATGCCAGTCACTGTTGGTACTGATAATGATAGCGGTAGTCCTGCACCCTCACTCTGATGCCAGTCACTGTTGGTAATGATAATGATAGCGGTGGTACTGCTCCCTCACTCTGATGCCAGTCACTGTTGGTAATGATAATGATAGCGGCGGTACTGCTCCCTCACTCTGATGCCAGTCACTGTTGGTAATGATAATGATAGCGGCGGTACTGCGCCCTCACTCTGATGCCAATCACTGTTGGTACTGATAATGATAGTGGCGGTACTGCACCCTCACTCTGATGCCAGTCACTGTTGGTAATGATAATGATAGCGGCGGTACTGCTCCCTCACTCTGATGCCAGTCACTGTTGGTAATGATAATTATAGCGGTGGTACTGCTCCCTCACTCTGATACCAGTCACTGTTGGTACTGATAATTATAGCAGTGGTACTGCTCCCTCACTCTGATACCAGTCACTGTTGGTACTGATAATGATAGCGGCGGTACTGCTCCCTCACTCTGATGCCAGACACTGTTGATAATGATAATGATAGCGGCGGTACTGCGCCCTCACTCTGATGCCAATCACTGTTGGTACTGATAATGATAGTGGCGGTACTGCACCCTCACTCTGATGCCAGTCACTGTTGGTAATGATAATGATAGCGGCGGTACTGCTCCCTCACTCTGATGCCAGTCACTGTTGGTAATGATAATTATAGCGGTGGTACTGCTCCCTCACTCTGATACCAGTCACTTTTGGTACTGATAATTATAGCGGTGGTACTGCACCCTCACTCTGATGCCAGTCACTGTTGCTAATATACTTCCGGCAGTGGTACTGCATCTTCTCATTGATGCCAGTCACAGTTATTTGTTTCTATCCAGAGTACTGTACCCTCTATCTGGTGCCAGAGACAGCTTGTTGGCCCTACTAGCAGCGGCACTGCACACTGTCTGGTTCTGCTTGGCGCAGCCGGCTGTAATACATTGTGTTGGACCATGTATGACTGAACGCCCATAGGGCAGTGAGTGGTTCCTTTGCCCCTTCTCTCTCTGTAGGAGGAATGCCTGAAGTGAGGGCAACAGGACAGGCAGAGCAAGACAAAGGACACATGTTAGGCCATTTAAGAGAATAGATTATACTGCTGTCTATTCTATCAGATGTCTACCATAGCACTGAGGACTGAGCAAGGCGAATCATCTAAACTATGAATTATGGCCAGAGTAATGAGTAAAACTACAGGAATTAGCTTGGCCAAAATACTGCAAGAAATGTCCGTTTCTCTGAATGAATAACATGGCTTTTCCGATGCTGGAACATATTGTGTGCACTTATAGAGTGGACTAGCTAATGTCTAATTGACTTTATAATTAGATCATTAGCTACAGTAACACGGTTAAATCAGTTGAAGAAAATCAGAATTAGCTAAAACATGATCGGTGTGTTAGTGGTTCATATTCCAGCGAAAATAGAATTTAGCTTCTAGGCCAAAGCGTTGTAATAATTATTGTGCTTAATCGAGTTAGTATCCATGGTAATTCAAATGCCTGAACAGGGCCTTTAATGTGTGTGGATTTGACAAGTGAACCAGATAATGGCTGATACAATTATGAGTAGAATAGCAGATGAAATAGGAATGTGAGAATTAACTAAAACATCACAGGTGTATTCAAGGTTCACACTGCAGTTCACATTGGCATTTAACCAAAAGATAATAGTTATTCTGCGTAACTGAGTTTAAATCTATGGGAGTGGATGGAGGAACGGGCTAGTCAATGTTACAGCTTGATAAACGGCGGATACATTTTACAGAGAATGAAATCTTTCGGAATGACAAAAAGATAAAACATATTCTTATAAATACTTGTAGTCTGGCTGGTAAGATGGGGGAACTAGAAATGATTGCAATGTATGTGCAGTATGATTTAATTGGTGTTTCTGAAACCAGGTTAGATGATACATGTAAGGGTATTGGCATACCTGGGAACTCTCCGGATTTGCCCCGGAGACTACGGTTTTGGCACTGCTTTTCCAGGTCTCCGGGGCAGAGGCCGAGTCCTCCGGATGTGAGGAGTTTCTATTGAAACTCTACCCACTTCCACTTTTTCCCCCGGTGTAGCTCCTTCCCCCAGCCTTCTTTTAAGCCCTCCCCCGGCACTCACGTTAAGACCCGCCCCTTTTTGATGCTATACGCGTCATTCTTCACACCACCCATGGCAACAGAGGACTCCCCTCCGGGGAGACAGCAATAAAAAGTTCACAGGTATGGCTATTGGTTAGCCTGTAGTTGTCAGAGGGCCGACTGAAGAAATTTATACCAGCCATAACCTTTACACGGGACTGCGCAGAGCTCCACCGGAGATCTGTTAATGATCGAGGTTCAGATAGGTTGTGATTACGTTGTTACGATGTGACAAACAAATTGTACATTGGCATTCAGAGCACCATGCCCTACAGCAGCTCGACAATCGGTAGGATGGAATTGGAAGAATTTCATAGTTATGAGCACAGGTAACGGGTAGGCACGGGAGGCGGTATAATAATGTTGCGCTCACATAACTCCTCTCCCGGTACTGTGGGATCTACTGCACTACACTATAAATATATGAGACTGGGCTACCGAGACATTTCCTGTTTACTGTCCCATCCTCCTACTTACGCTGCACGTGGAAGGCTTGTTACCCTTGTTCTGGTCATCGTGGAAGGCTTGTTACCCTTGTTCTGGTCGTCACGCTTGTTTTGCAGAGGTGGTTGTCATCCGGAGATCCTCCAGCTGTGCACCATGACTCCGTGGTCCTCAGCAAGCCGGTGTTGGGGGGCCTCGGGCTGGCATCCTCTGCACAGGGAGAGCGGGTCATGTTTCTACAAAGGGGAGGACCTTGTGAGTGATTGAAGCTGTGCTGGTCATCTGAACAAGGTCATGACTTGTAACTTACAAGGTTTATAACACGCATACACCGGGACACAGTGGTAGACACTCATACCGTATCACTGCCTCTTGTATTCACACATTCCTGGGTATACAACAATTTCCCTATATATTAATTTACCACAACTGCAGTATGGGTTTTTGGGTGACCTATGTTTGCTTTATAAAACATGGCAGCGCTGGATGAGTGCATTACAAACATTTGCTTTGCGCCAGGTTACAACTTGTTACATGGACACACTCATAATGGCAGAGGTGTGAAGGTGTCAATGAAGGGGGACTGCAGTGTGTTTTATACTCTGATATAGGAACTCGGGTTTACTCATCAGGTTCTCCTTCCCCCAATAAAGACCATGTAAGCAGGCACTTAGCCATCCAAACTGTATTACTCTTACCATTGGGTCATGTGTATGTAGAGAAATTTGGAGCAGTTACATTGTTATTCACGGGGATATTGAACTCCAGTTTGTAAGTACATGGATGTCGGAGGAATATTCAGCTCATGGGTCACACGAGCTGGATGCCTCTCTAGTATCCGGGGAGTTAAATTTTAGACTCATGTTGCCGGTTTGCCTTCGATATCCACTTTGTCTTTATCATCCAGTATTTTTACCCGAGCCTGACATTCCTTCCATCACTACATACTCACTCTCCCGCTCACGTTATCTCCCTTACTATTGCATCTCACCATACGTATACATAATAGCATTTCTCTGCCTTGACTAGTGAGTCTTGTAATTACCCGGACGTCTTCCACATTATCATTGTGGATTAGCCTTTACAGAGTCCCACTGGGGGTGTGAATACCTTTGACACTTCCAGAGGATGACCATATTTACATCACAATCCTGTACCATTGAGTAATCAAATTATCTGGGTGTGCACTGAGCTGATCTTATCACCTTTCTATTCTAAATAATGCAATGTGTACTTGTATTTAAGAGAGACGTTTTTGATATTTATCTGTATAACATGCGTGAGGGAAGACACCTGGGTGGTATTGAAGCTTGCGTTCTGGGTCTGCTCGTTGGGCCAGTGAAGGTGTCAACTTGATCGTGTTTTCCTCCTGTATTTCTGCGGCTAGCATGATATCACTCTCATATTTTTAGCAATATGTAGTAACGTATCTATACATAGTATACTGTATATGTAAGCAAAGCTGTTGCTCCGCATTCTGTTTTCATACAGTACATTTCTACCATCCTACAGGTTAAGGCACTGGTTCCATGTAGTAATGTTTTCATAACAATTTGGTAGACTAGTTGGATTACTCGGGTTGTGAATAAGGGTCCTGCTGTAGGCAGGTATGCATTGTATACATGTTAATCATCTTAAGACTGGTCTATGCCTCCCGGCTTACAGATCCAAACATTTACATAGACAGGGCCCCATCTTAAATTTATTCATATCTTCACTCCCCCCTCCCCCGGCTTTATCACCTACCAATTACCTGCTTGCTAGGGGAGAGTAGTCAGTTATTATTATTTCCCCATAAGTTTCATATCAGATCCTGTCTTATTTGGTTCTTATATTGGTAGAGCTTACACAGTAGTAGGTAATCAGGAATATAGGTGTTTATGGGAACATTAGGCATTCTTGCTTAACCCCTTAAGGACTGGCACGCGCATGCGCAGCCGTCACTCGAGGACCACGGGGCTTTTTTTTTTTTTTTTTTAATTCTGATTCAGGGCTTCCGGAGCGGCGTACAGCTGCGCTGGGAGCCCTGAACTCCATGCCGTACCAGGACCATCACTGGTCCTTAAGTGCTGGACCGTCTTGATGGTCCTGGCACGTCAATGGTCCTTAAGGGGTTAAGGTTTGTAGTCATTGCACGGGGCTATATTCAGAAGTCTCACTCTTACTCCACACGATCAGACTATAGTAACGAAGAATTTTGCCTCATGACATATTCCACTACGTATAGAATTAATTATTGCATCCTTCATTTGCTTATCTTCAACTGTTATCATAGCCTCTGCTGTAGAATTGTAGTTGTCTCTGGGGTCAGTTTATGGTCCAATACAGTTAGTACTTGGACATTTTACAGTGTTGCACCCATGTTGCGTCTGTTTGGCACCCATGTAGCGTCAGAGTTGCACCTATGTTGCAACAGTGTTGCATCCACTTTGCGTCATTATTGCACCTGGGTTGTCTTTGTTGTGCCCGTTTTGCGGTGCGTTGGTGCTCAGGGCGGTGGGTGCGCCGTTCAGGGCGGCACAGGGTGTAGAGTTGCGACACTTTGAGGCACGGGCATTTGGATGCGGCACTTCGGGTGGCACAACGGGGCATGTGTGGCATTTGTGACGCGGGGATTTGCATGCAGCACTTCAGTAGTAATCGTGTCCGGGATGATCACAACTTTAGGAACTGTTTTCTGTGCAGGTTAGGAATGTGAAGAAGTTGATTTGTATATTAGGCTTAGTATATACTATCACAGAGGTATACCATAGCCTAGTCATGTAGTTCTTTATACAGACATCTTCTTCACATCCCGAGCATCTGATTAGTGGTATCCTAACAGGTTCCTCTACATACAGGCTAGCACTGTTTGGGGACTGGGAGGGTTCCCTCTGTCCTTGCTGCTCTTCTTTTCCTATCTACTTTTACATTAATATTCATAATTCATTTTCACAATAAATGGTGAGTTTAGCGCTTTTTGTTTTTCGTTTCCTTTTTTCTTTGTTCCTTTATACACTCTAGCTGCTCTCTCTCACTATATTTTCACAGCATATTCACTTGTAATTTATTTCAATATAACATTAATATGTATAAGTTATATGTAAGTCACTTAAAGGCAATTTTTTAAAAATATTGACTTCTTTACACTGTTTCAACTACACAATCACTTTTATATAATTTAGTTTGCCCTGTTATATCTATACATCTATCTATTAGTGTTGAGCGAGCGTGCTTGGCCGATGCTCGGATCGGCTCGAGCATCGCTCTGCTCGGCACATGGCGGTACTCGTCGAGTACCGCCATGTGCTCGCCCGCCATGTTCGGGTGGCGGGGATCTGTGCCGGAAGAGGCACAGATCCGAAGACGCTCCGCTGGACCACCAGGGACTGGAGGTACGGGGGCATTGCGGAGATGAAGGGGGCATTGCGGAGATGAAGGGGAACATTGTGGAAGAGGGGCATAGACTCTATGCCCCTCTTCCACAATGTCCCCCTTCATCTCCGCTATGCCCGTCTTCCACAATGTCCCCCTTCATCTCCGCTATGCCCCTCTTCCACAATGTGCCCCTTCATCTCCGCTATGCCCCTCTTCCACAATGTCCCCCTTCATCTCCTCTATGGCATAGAGGAGATGAAGGGGGACATTGTGGAAGAGGGGCATAGCGGAGATGAAGGGGCACATTGTGGAAGAGGGGCATAGAGGAGATGAAGGGGGACATTGTGGAAGAGGGGCATAGCGGAGATGAAGGGGGCATAGCGGAGATGAAGGGGGACATTGCGGAGATTAAGGGGGCATTCGGAGATGAAGGGGGCATAGCGGAGATGAAGGGGGGCATTGACCAGGCACCCTCCCCTCATCAGAGCAGGGGGTGCCTGGTGAAATGCTCGTGTCGCCCCATGCTTTTCAATGGGGCTCGGGTGCTCGGCCGAGCACTCGAGCCTCAGGGGGTGCTCGGTCAGAGCACCCGAGCACCCGAGCATCGGGGTGCTCGCTCAACACTACTATCTATACATCTTAAAGGGGTTTCTTTTTTCTTATACAGCAGATGACCATGTCCTTTGATAGCCCTCCAGCTAGGATATCCCTTTAAGAAGAAAGGTATGTGTCATGTGGCTTGCCTGGGTGGGGGGATCACATATTTACAGATGGGCTGGATAACCAGGTCCTGTGTTTGTGTTCTCTTACCACCCACTGCAGCCATTTTGAGCCTGTAAGTCAGCACGTCTCCTTCCATTGCGAGTTTTTAGAGGGGGGTTGGGGTGTTTTTAATTAGGTTAGAGTATGAGGTTTCATCCTACTTATATAGCCAACTGAGTAACGTTTCGCAGTGTTTTAATATTTCTAGAGATGAACAAACCAATTGAGTAACGTTTCACTGTTCTGGGTCCAATTTTTGGAGACTTTCAAAATTGGAAAAGATGGTGTTTTTGTTGGGGACTTGCTGAAATTGGGGTACCGTGGCCTGGTCAGCGAGCTTAACCATAATTTGGCCATTTTATGTACGAAACCCCCATATTTAGGATCTTTTTTTGATCATGTGAATCATTAAATATTTTTGATACATGCTGGTTACAGGGCGGCTATGTCTTTTAGGTATTAGAATAGATCAGCGCAGGATGTTTCCTTTTCTTCTCTGGCACTGGGCTAGCGCTGTTTAGGGACTGGGAGGGTTCCCTCTATCCTTGCTGCGCTTCTTTTCCTTTTTACAGTTTATTTGTTTGGTGCTGTGTGAGTGGAGCATGTATGTATTAGGGTGGTGTAGGAGCAAGTGGCAGCCATTTTGTTTTTGTCCTCAGTTGAATAGTGGTGGGCGGGCTGGAGAGTGGGGGCGGGCCAACTCCCTGCAGTACTGCAACTCCTGTGAAAATCACGCCCCCATTGAATTACCCAATGGGAGCTGTAAGTTCTCCCTATTGCCACCCCTGGGTGTGTGTGTCTCCTGAGGAGACATAAATTATGCAATGAGCCTTTCTCTTTTATATATATAGATATCTTCAAATGGGTTGAAGATTTGTAACATTTGAATGTATTTTCATCTACTATAGGCATATATTTTAGTTAATGTTCTGATCTTACATTAGTTTAACCTCTGATTTCATATGCTCAGGATGAAGGGGCTCGTTTTGTCCTTAGGATATATATACAGCACCTTTTCATACCTGTCTACCACAGAATTAGTTCCCCACAAGCGGTTATTCATTTTGGGAGATGAGGGCATGTGACGGTCACTGAATGTTTTCATGTTTAGCATATATTTCCGTAAGTCCATCTTACCTTCTTAGCCTGAGAAGACACAGGAAGTGGATCTCAGCATCAGAATGTAAGGTATTAAGTTGTGACTTTCATGTTAACTATTATGTGCGTGTGTATAATTACTAACATATGTGGTCATTCAGTATGTATCAGCATAGGTCATCGGCGAGGCATCCATAGTGTGAAGCGCTTAAGTTCTAGTCGCACATGACAAATCTCGCACGGAGATCTCGTTACGTCAAACAACGTTGCACCTCAGAGTCAGATACATGTTGTACAATTGGGGCATTTGGTAAGTTATCAACATAAGAATTTATACAACTAAATGTACAGGTCATATCTCACGCTGGGATACCGTTTTCGTTAAACTGTGCATCAAACGTATATCATTCTCTCAGTCAAACCTACCACATACAGGTTACGTACTTTCAAAGGGGCAAAGATACGTTTAAGAATCGGGTATAGACTGCTGGTTTCGTCTTTTAGTTAGTTATAGGAAAAGGCTGCAGCTTAGTCCCCGCTCACGTGTCCCTCGGCCCAACTCATAGATAGAGCCTTTTCCTAGTTCTTCTTGACAGACAGGGCATCACCTGTCATACCCACTCTATAGACATAGGGTTCTATACTACTTATTATTATTTGTCACCACGAGACCAACATCCCACAGCCTATCACATAGGCTACACGCCCATCGGTCGAAATCATAGGTAGTGTCTCACATTAGCCACTTGGCACCAGAGAGGGACTCACCTGTCACCCAATTTTTAGTTAATATTTTTCTCTCTCTTTTTCACTAAGTAAGGTGGGTCACAAATCAGCAGCATTATAGGGATGAACTGTGTAATTATGCATCAGTTTATGTTTACAGGTTCACTAGACAAAAGTGAAATATCCTTCATAGCTAAACCAGGTGAGTTACCGGAAGAATCAACATCATCAAATTCGGTAGCCGAACAGGCAGGTAAGAAAATGTCATGGCATCCCTCTCGCTGGAATGTACTTGGTGTCAGGTGGCAGGGGGTTTTTCATTTGGGGTAAAGCAGACATGTTGGTTTATTTTCACGGAGATGTTGTGTTTGGGTTTCTTGTACATGCACAGATCCCCATTGTCCATTCATTAAATGGACGTCTTCCTCATGATTGAGTCCCCCATAAGGTACTTCAAGGGTTAGGGAGTACACACAGATGTTCTACGATCGGACATTCCAGTAGCAGAGAAGCCGTAGGACCGGTATTAGAGACTAGGTTTTGGAAGTTATTTTCCTTTTAGGACTATGTAGATACTAGCAGGAACAGGTAAGGATATCTGGGGTTCGTTACATCAAGGTGGACACTCTTTCATCTTATAATACTCAGGACTTACATAGACTACGACCGTCAGACAACCCCCCTTTTTATCACTCTCTCCTCCGTTGACAGTATGCATGCTACTTTTACTCAGCTACATCAGGAGGCAGTATTTTGAGGTATTTTGCTGGATATAAACACATTACCTTTATGACTGGGCCTGAGTTAGTTTGCAGGTTTCAACATGGTGTCATGCCATTGCATTTTTCTTTTCCCACTGATTTACAATAGCTTAATTTATCACATGCATATGCTGAATATTATCTTACACTATATCAATCCTACATAGCAGGCATCTAACACTATCATTAACATAAATCAATTACCAGCCCATACTTTCATATCACTCCATTAGATGGATCATGACAGGGATCGACAGCAGTCCTCCAACTCACCACAAGACTTACCATGAACGGAGCCATATTTAGACAGATACTTTCTGTCATCATCCCCCTTTTCAAGTCAACTTTAGAACTACATTTAGATGTTATGGGCTCCCCAGACCGGGGGAAGTTTCAATATCAGCTCATTTCAGTACTTATTGCAGGTGGCAGATCTGGTATAGTATCAGTCGTATGTATAGTGATTGGTCTGTGTTACTATAGGTCACATGGTTATATTTTTGCCCTCTTTTAGGCCCACTCTTACTGGTCGGAAAGGGCAATATTCATCTGACCTTCTACATATTCTACATTCTCTCCTAGGCCTGATCAGAAATGTAAGGTTAGTGGTTAGCCTGTAGTTATGGGAGGGCCGACTAGGGACATTTATACCAGCCATAACCTTTACATGGTTGCGCCAGAGCTCTGTGTTACCCACCCACCCATACCCCTTTGTCTCAGCTATCCACTAAACCCTTATATTTCCTTTACATGTGGGCCCTCTCTTAGGCCCACTCTTACCGGTCGGAAAGGGCAATATTCATCCGACCTTCTACAATCTCTCCTAGGCCTGACCACAGATATGACTTAGCAGTCAATCTAGAGGGTTATTCACTTTTTAGGAGGCATAGGGTTAATAAAAGGGGAGGGGGTATGCTTATATGTAAATTTGGTGTGGTTTGCACTTAAAGGGATCGTAATTCCTCAAAATTAATGCAGCTCCTATTATTCTTTATAGTATTTGGGCCCCGTAGAGCGGCATTATCCTTCTGTACAATGTGTAGTTCCAGTGTAATTGAATGATTAAGTATCCCTCCTGCCCCTTTTACCTAGTGTAAGCCCCTCCCCTCAGATCTGAAATCTGCTCGCTTCCCCAGACAGCTCGCAGTGAGTGCAATCTTCTGGCTGTGTGTATAAGGAAATCCTTACACACCTTGAAGGAGGTTCGCAGGTTTTTCCTTATGATCACTGAAGATTGTCCCTTGTTGGGATCCATCTGGACAGTCTTGCTGTACAGCTTTACTATAGGTAAAAAGGGCAGGAGGGGGACACTTTATAATTCAATTACACTGGACCTACACATCATAGAGAATGATAATAACGTTCTACATGGCCCAAAAAATACAAAGAATAATCAGAGCTGAATTTATTTTGAAACATTATTATCCCTTTAAGGACCAAATCAATTTTAAACCTTTCAGTGCCAGAGGGGTACGCAAAGAATTGCAAAGCATTTTTAACATTTTTGACTATGTCTTTGTTCAACAGCGTTTTCCCTCTAAGTATTTAATTCCAGCCACACACATTATATACCATTTTGTCACCAACAAACAGGGATTTCTTTTGATACCACATTTATATGGATAACACACCATTTATTTTATTAAAATTAAAGAACATGGTGGAAAAACTGTAAAAAAATCCACCATTTTTATTGATTCTCTTGTGATCATTTAGGCACAATAGGATCATGTTTTATGGTGAGTGCATGAAAGGTATGACCTGTCATTCATACCCACAGAATGAGAAGTTTTAGTGGGAAACTCTCCCTCTAGGGTGAAAATCCCCATGTCCCTCTTTCCCTCCCTATTTTTCCATATTTTTATATACATATTGTTATGGTAAAACTCCCATTAATGTTTATTTAAACTTTGGAAGATGTGATTATACAGTGGTCTATGTAAATAAATTTAAGCAAGCTAACTTATTTTAATAAAAAACGCCCCCCCAAAAAAAACAGTTGCTGTTAACAGGTCATAAATGGACCGGCATTCATTCTGCCCACAGCACCAGCACTGAAGAGGTTAATACCCCCAATATTGTCCTCTGTCTGCTTCATATTATGTCTATTCTCTGCTCTCTCTCTCTCTCTCTCTCACCCTCATAATAAGGAAGACAGAAGCAGAGAACAGTCACA
Organism: Rhinophrynus dorsalis; assembly: GCA_037306005.1. Lineage (NCBI taxonomy): Eukaryota > Metazoa > Chordata > Amphibia > Anura > Rhinophrynidae > Rhinophrynus > Rhinophrynus dorsalis. The sequence continues at coordinate 633,257,873 of CM074719.1, read as the reverse complement.
AAGCTATTGTGTAAGACACATTGCCTTTGTGAATGAAAAAGCCGGTACATGTGACTGCTGTAGAAGCGATCACATGTACCAGTACAACAGAGAAGTACTGAAACTGAGTGCTCTGGTCCTGGAGCACTCAGTTTCAGCTTGTGCAGCATGATAGCGGCACACACCAAGGAGCACTGCTGTCGTTTAATTCTTGATGTGCCAAGACCATCATCGGTCCTTATGGGAAGTTTACCCATGACGGTCCTGGCATATCATCGGTCGTTAAGGGGTTAAAACCTAGTTTAAGGGAACATATAATAAAGGGTCCAACGAAAAGGTAGGGGCCTTGTGGGTTGAAATACACACTGGGGGCACACATAATAAAAAGATATTGGTGGGGGTTTGCTACAAGCCACCTAATGTTGGGGAGTTGGAAGAAGTCCAACTTTTACTGCAAATGGAAAAGGCTGCTAGATCAGCAAAGGTAATTATAATGGGAGATTTCAGCTACCCTGAAATTGACTGGAGCAATATGACTTCAGGCACAACAAAGGGAGATATTTTTCTAAGTATGATAAATGATAATTTAATGTCCCAACTAGCAGAGGAGCCAACTAGAAAAGAGGCCTTGCTTGACTTAGTGATCTCTAATCATTCTGACATTGTAAACAATGTGCAGGTAAGGGAACATTTGGGCAGCGGTGACCACAATATGGTATACTTTGAAATTTGTTATGAGAAACCCAATAGCAAGGGTTTAGCCAAAACATTCATCTTCAAAAAGGCTAATTTTACAAAGCTAAGAGCAGTATTGAAGGATATTCAGTGGGATGTAATTTTCAAAGATAAAAATGCACAAGAGTCATGGAATGTATTTAAAATGCTCTTAGACAAATATACACGTCTATATATACCATTGGGGGAAAAACACAAGAGGAGTAAAGAGAAACCAATGTGGCTTAATAATGTGGTTAGCAGGGAAATTAGAAATAAAAAACAGGCTTTTAAAGTGTTAAAGTCAAACGGGTCAGATGCATCATTTTAAAAATATAAAGAATGCAATAAAATATGCAAAAAAGCAATTATACTAGATAAAATTGAAAATAAGAGGAATATTGCAAATGAGAGCGAGAAAAACCCTAAAACAATTCTACAAGTATATTAATAACAAGAAGGTTAAGGTTGATATTGGTCCTCTTAGGACTGAGACATATTAAATGATTAACAAGGATAAGGCTATGGCTGACACCCTGAATACATTCTTTGTTTCAGTATATACAAAGGAAGCATCAGTGACAGGCTATGGGCAGATAGACAAAACCATAGAATTTCCTCCATCATGTACATGGCTTACTGAGGACAAGATCCAAAAGAGACTGGAGAGGGTTATGGTGGATAAAGCACCTGGACCTGATGGTATACACCCAAGGGTACTTAAGGAACTTTGTTCAATAATATTAAGACCATTATACTTAACACTTTGCGTGCTAGAGGGGTACACAAGACATTGAAAAGTAATCTGTTTCGTATCCATCTGGCACTCAAAGGGTTAATTATGATTCACTCTTATCAGGCATAGTGCCCTGTGATTGGAGGAAAGCTGATATAGTTAAATTGTTCAAAAAGGGGGTATCACGGTGCCCGTGATTGCTGCAGTTCCTTGTCTGTCACCAGTAGGGGGCTGCTATTGGCTGTCTGCAGATAGCCCGCCTTTCATTGCCTATTTAAACCTGGATTGGGCACCCTTTGGTTGCCCTTTCGTGTTGTTTCTGACCTTCTTGCTATCACTATGCCAGTGATAGCTGGGCCTCTGTTCCAGTGTTCCTGAGTTCCTGATCTCATGTGTTCCTGAGTTCCTGATCTCTACTGTTCCAGTGTTTCCTGCATGCTGAAGTACTTCCAGTCCTGGTTCCGGCCTAGTCTCTGGTGTTGCAGTGCCTGCTGAACTTCTTCTCTGCTGTTTCCTGACCTGACTGATTGTTGCTGTTTCCTGTCATCGCATCGCCTGTCTCCTGTATCCTGGCGACCTCCTGCCTGGTCGCGTCGGCGACATTGCTTGTTACTCCAGTGTGCGGTCACTGGTTTGCTCCAAAGCCTATCAGCTATACAATTCTGTGTTGGTCCCAGTGTGCGGACGCTGGTTTGCTCCTAAGCCTTACGGCTATACTAACTCGCTTGTTACACCAGTGTGCGGTCACTGGTTTGCTCCAAAGCCTATCGGCTGTACTATCCTGTGTTGGTCCCAGCGTGCGGACGCTGGTTTGCTCCAAAGCCTTGCGGCTAGACAAACTCGCTTATTACACCAGTGTGCGGTCACTGGTTTGCTCCAAAGCCTATCGGCTGTACTTTCCTGTGTTGGTCCCAGCGTGCGGACGCTGGTTTGCTCCAAAGCCTTGCGGCTATACAAACTCGCTTGTTACACCAGTGTGCGGTCACTGGTTTGCTCCAAAGCCTATCAGCTATACAATTCTGTGTTGGTCCCAGCGTGCGGACGCTGCTTTGCTCCAAAGCCTTGCGGCTATACAGACTCGCTTGTTACACCAGTGTGCGGTCACTGGTTTGCTCCAAAGCCTATCAGCTATACAATTCTGTGTTGGTCCCAGCGTGCGGACGCTGGTTTGCTCCAAAGCCTTGCGGCTATACAAACTCGCTTGTTACACCATTGTGCGGTCACTGGTTTGCTCCAAAGCCTATCAGCTATACAATTCTGTGTTGGTCCCAGCGTGCGGACGCTGGTTTGCTCCAAAGCCTTGCGGCTATACAGACTCGCTTGTTACACCAGTGTGCGGTCACTGGTTTGCTCCAAAGCCTATCAGCTATACAATTCTGTGTTGGTCCCAGCGTGCGGACGCTGGTTTGCTCCTAAGCCTTACGGCTATACTAACTCGCTTGTTACACCAGTGTGCGGTCACTGGTTTGCTCCTAAGCCTATCGGCTATACAATTCAGTGTTGGTCCCAGCGTGCGGACGCTGGTTTGCTCCAAAGCCTTGCGGCTTTACGATTCCCCTGTTAGTCTCAGTGTGTGTACACTGGGTTGCTTACGATCCTGTCAATTTGCCATTACCATCTGACTGCTGCTACTATCTCTGGGCTGCCCTGCCCGGTATTGGTAAGGCCGGTAGAACCTTTTGCCACATTCCATCTGAGGTTGCCTTACCCGGTATTGGCAGGGCCGGTAGAGCCTACATTATGAATCTATTGAGGCTGCCTTGCCCGGTAATTTGGTAAGGCCGGTAGAACCGTTATGCGATTCCATCTGCAGGTTGCCTTACCCGGTATTGGCAAGGCCGGTAGAGCCTAACATTCTATTACTTCAGACTGTCCTGTCCGGTATATTGTCAGGACCGGTAGAGTCTGCCTTCTGTCTTGTTATATTCTGAATATATCTGTATGTATGTGATTGCCATCCTACGTTATCAATTTATTATTTCAATAAAATTGATTTTTACCTAAAACTTGTGTCTGAGAGTCATAATAAACCGTGACAGTACGAAAGGGCCATGACCTCAGACAGCAAAGGTGAAGGTAATGCACAGAATATCCATTGGAGGATGGATGTGCACGAGCAACGTTTGGATCAGTTGGCGGTTGCAATTCAAACGATCCTTGAACGCACGGTACTTGCTGACAAATCTAGCTCTAGCCCGGTGATCTCGCCAAGTCAGACACCGGAGAGTGATACCAGACCCCTAGGGGGCACTGTTAAAGGGTTAACGGCTTCTGCACCCTTGCCGCTAAGATACGATGGTGACCCTAGTCTCTGCAGAGGGTTCATCAACCAACTCGAGATTTTTATGGAATTGACGGCACACGCATTTCCCAATGATCGTAGTAAGGTGGGGTTTACAATATCTTTGCTCACTGGCAGAGCTTTGGCTTGGGCTAACCCCTTGTGGGAGAATGCTAAACCTTGTACTAAAAACTTTAGAGAATTTGTGCAATCCTTTCGAAGAGTGTTTGAGCCTCCTGGTAGAACCACCTCTGCTGCCAAACGCCTTATGGAGATACATCAGGGCAGGCGTACAGTAGGCGACTACGCCATCGAATTCCGCACATTGGCAGCAGAGGTAGGTTGGAATAACGAGGCATTATTGGCAGCTTTTTCTCAAGGCCTGAATGACCACATTAAGGACGAAATCGCTGCTAAAGATCTACCTATTGATCTAGATGACTACATTGAATATGTTATGATAATTGACTCCAGAATACGTGAGAGATCAATTGCCAGAGATCATAAGTTACGGTCAAAGAATAATGAGCCTAGTGGCATGTTTTGCCCACCCATCCCTCCCCTGGCATTGCAGTCTAGTGAACCTGTACGGGAGACAAGTGAACCTATGCAAATAGGCTTCACTAGACTAACCAAGGCTGAGAGACTTTATCGCAGAAGACAAGGGTTGTGTTTATACTGCGGTATAAAAGAGCATTTGCTAAATTCCTGTCCGGTACGTCCGGGAAACGCACACACATAGGGTACCTTGGGGGACAGGCCCTAGGTGGTGTACAATCGTCCCCAGTGTCGGGCACAATGAAACCCACCATACAGGTGGTATTATCTTGGGCACAACGCTCTGTGGAGGTTTTGGCCTTGGTTGACTCTGGTGCAGCAGGGTATTTTATGGATAATACCTTTGCTGAATTGCACGGAGTTCCACGCATTGAAAGAGAAAATCCCTTGACTATTGAAGCGATTGATGGCAGACCCTTAGAACCGCCTCAGGTTATGTTTGAAACTATGCCACTGTCTATGACTATTGGGGCACTTCACAGAGAAGAGCAGCAGTTTCAACTGATTAATTCTCCGCACCATGCGGTAATATTGGGCTTTCCGTGGTTACAGGTACATAACCCACAATTTGATTGGAAAAAGTGTGAAATTGCTGCTTGGTCCCAGTTTTGTATGGACAAGTGCGTCATCCAGCCTGTTAAGGTCCTGTGCACCTCCTCGGCTATACTGGATGTGTACCAACAGTTTGGCGATGTTTTTAGCAAAGGAGAGGCCAGTTTGCTACCTCAGCATAGACCTTATGATTGTTGCATCGAATTGCAGCCTGGGGCAGTACCTCCGAAAGGACGCACTTATCCATTATCTTGTGAGGAAAATAAGGCTATGGAGGATTACATTTCTGATGCCCTTGCTAGAGGGATCATACGAAAATCTACCTTTCCAGCTGGGGCTGGGTTCTTTTTTGTAAAAAAGAAAAATGGCGAATTAAGACCATGCATTGACTACCGGGTCTTGAATAAACTAATGGCAAAAAACGCATACCCCATACCACTCATCACCGAGCTTTTTGACAGGCTTAAGGGCGCTTCGATTTTTACCAAATTGGACCTACGGGCCGCTTACAATCTGGTGCGCATTCGAGCAGGTGATGAGTGGAAAACTGCCTTTAATACTCGAGCTGGACACTACGAGTATCTTGTAATTCCATTTGGGCTATGTAATGCCCCCGCAGTTTTCCAGGAACTGATAAACGATGTTCTGAGAGATATGTTACAGACGTGTTGTGGTTTATCTGGACGATATATTGATTTACTCTCAAGACCTGGCACAGCACATCAAAGATGTATCCGCAGTATTGCTGCGACTCCGTGAGAACAAATTATTTTGTAAACTGGAAAAATGTGACTTTCATAGAACCAGTGTGCCATTCTTGGGGTTCATAATTGGCAATGATGGCATTGCCATGGACAAGGATAAGTTGTCAGCTGTCTTACAATGGTCAAAACCCAAGGGGCTTAAAGCCATACAGCGTTTCCTGGGTTTCGCTAATTATTATAGGCGGTTTATTAAGAACTTTTCTTCCATTGTTAAACCTTTGTCCGATCTTACGCACAAGGGCGCTAATCCTTCTTGTTGGCCGGTATCTGCTGAGAATGCCTTTGAGAATTTGAAGCTGGCATTTGCTGCGGCTCCTGTGTTATCCCACCCCAATCCTCTACTTCCATTTACATTAGAGGTGGATGCCTCAGATATTGGGGTTGGGGCAGTACTTTCGCAACGACACGAGAAAGGTGGTACTCTCAGACCTTGTGGGTTTTTCTCTAAGAAGTTAACTGTCACTTAAGGCCACTATGAGATAGGTGACAAAGAATTATTGGCCATTATCCTCGCTTTTAAGGAGTGGCGTCATTTGCTTGAAGGTACCAAGACTCCCGTATTAATCCTAACAGATCATAAAAATCTGACTTATCTCTCGGAGGCCAAGAGATTGTCCTCCCATCAGGCCAGGTGGGCACTGTTCCTGTCTCGATTTAATTTCATTGTATCATACTTACCGGGGTCAAAGAATATCAGGGCGGATGCACTGTCAAGACAATTTGAGGCCGACAGTGACAGAGTGGAAGCACCAGCACCCATCATCCAACCTGATAGAATACTGGCTACTATACGCACGAGTATCACTGCTCCTTTAGGGGAGGAGATCCTGGCCTCTCAGGGGTCCGCTGCACATGAAACTCCAGTGGGCAAATGTTTTGTCGACGAACCATTTCGTACTAGGCTGCTTGAGACCTACCACTCCTCTAAGGCTGCGGGACATATTGGTAGAGACCAATTGCTATGGTCCCTTTCTCAGTTATTTTGGTGGCCCTCCATGAGAAACGATTGTGACGAATTTACGAATGCCTGTGCCACCTGTGCCCGCGCTAAGACCTGAGACATCTCCCTGTGGGCTTGCTTCAACCGGTGCCTAATGGCGAACGCCCCTGGTCTCATGTTTCCATTGATTTTATGGGAGAGTTGCCAAGGGGTACTCCTTTATATTCAAGGTGGTGGACAGGTTTTCTAAAATGGCCCATTTCGTGCCCCTCCGTGGTCTTCCTTCAGCGAAGGAATTGGCAATGGTGTTCGCCAGAGAAGTATTCCGGTTGCATGGAGTGCCTAGGGTACTGGTGTCTGACAGGGGGAGCCAGTTTGTGTCTAGATTTTGGAGGGCATTTTGCCAACAGATGGGCATACAGCTGTCCTTCTCCTCTGCCTACCATCCCCAGACCAATGGAGCCGCTGAACGAGCTAATCAGGGCTTGGAACAATTTCTCCGTTGTTTCGTTACTGACCATCATGATAATTGGTCCGACTTGTTGCCTTGGGCAGAGTTCGCCAGGAACTGTGCAGTCAATTCTTCATCTGGGAGCTCTCCATTTCTGATTAATTATGGGTTCCAGCCCTGTTTGCTTCCAGACTCATTTCAGACGCAACAGATTCCAGCTCTGGATGAGCATATCGAGCAACTCCATTCCACATGGGCACAAGTTCAGAGGGCACTTGGTCAGTCATTTCAGCGTCATCAGCGCCATGCTAATCGCAGAAGGCTTCCAGCGGTTTCCTTTCAGGTTGGGGATAGAGTATGGCTTTCCTCCAGAAATCTCAAGCTGCAGGTTCCGTCTAATAAGTTGGCTCCCCGGTTTATTGGTCCATACAGAGTTATTCGCAAAATTAACCCTGTCTCCTATGCACTAGACCTACCTGCATCCATGCGTATCCATAATGTGTTCCATGTGTCCCTTCTTAAGCCTCTGGTTTGCAATCGCTATACTACCACACCTGTGGTGCCAGGACCTGTTGAGGTCGAGGGCCAGGAGGAGTATGAGGTTCAGAGCATTATTGATTTCTGTAGGCTTAGAGGAAGGGTACAGTACCTGGTACATTGGAAAGGGTATGGTCCTGAGGATCGATCATGGGTGGATAGTACGGACCTTCATGCACCTAGGCTAACTAGGGCCTTTCATGCCAATTACCCACAGAAACCTAGACCCTATTCTAGGAGAGGGGGTCTTTGAAGGGGGGGTACTATCACGGTGCCCGTGATTGCTGCAGTTCCTTGTCTGTCACCAGTAGGGGGCTGCTATTGGCTGTCTGCAGATAGCCCGCCTTTCATTGCCTATTTAAACCTGGATTGGGCACCCTTTGGTTGCCCTTTCGTGTTGTTTCTGACCTTCTTGCTATCACTATGCCAGTGATAGCTGGGCCTCTGTTCCAGTGTTCCTGAGTTCCTGTTCTCATATGTTCCTGAGTTCCTGATCTCTACTGTTCCAGTGTTTCCTGCATACTGAAGTACTTCCAGTCCTGGTTCCGGCCTAGTCTCTGGTGTTGCAGTTCCTGCTGAACTTCTTCTCTGCTGTTTCCTGACCTGACTGATCATTGCTGTTTCCTGTCATCGCATCGCCTGTCTCCTGTATCCTGGTGACCTCCTGCCTGGTCGCGTCGGCGACATTGCTCGTTACTCCAGTGTGTGGTCACTGGTTTGCTCCACAGCCTATCGGCTATACAATTCTGTGTTGGTCCCAGCGTGCGGACGCTGGTTTGCTCCTAAGCCTTGCGGCTAGACAAACTCGCTTGTTACACCAGTGTGCGGTCACTGGTTTGCTCCAAAGCCTATCGGCTATACAATCCTGTGTTAGTCCCAGCGTGCGGACGTTGGTTTGCTCCAAAGCCTTGCGGCTAGACAAACTCGCTTATTATACCAGTGTGCGGTCACTGGTTTGCTCCAAAGCCTATCGGCTGTACTATCCTGTGTTGGTCCCAGCGTGCAGACGCTGGTTTGCTCCAAAGCCTTGCAGCTAGACAAACTCGCTTATTACACCAGTGTGCGGTCACTGGTTTGCTCCAAAGCCTATCGGCTGTATTTTCCTGTGTTGGTCCCAGCGTGCGGACGCTGGTTTGCTCCAAAGCCTTGCGGCTATACAAACTCGCTTGTTACACCAGTGTGCGGTCACTGGTTTGCTCCAAAGCCTATCAGCTATACAATTATGTGTTGGTCCCAGAGTGCGGACGCTGGTTTGCTCCAAAGCCTTGCGGCTATACAGACTCGCTTGTTACACCAGTGTGCGGTCAATGGTTTGCTCCAAAGCCTATCAGCTATACAATTCTGTGTTGGTCCCAGCGTGCGGACGCTGGTTTGCTCCAAAGCCTTGTGGCTATACAGACTCGCTTGTTACACCAGTGTGCGGTCAATGGTTTGCTCCAAAGCCTATCAGCTATACAATTCTGTGTTGGTCCCAGCGTGCGGACGCTGGTTTGCTCCAAAGCCTTGTGGCTATACAGACTCGCTTGTTACACCAGTGTGCGGTCACTGGTTTGCTCCAAAGCCTATCAGCTATACAATTCTGTGTTGGTCCCAGCGTGCGGACGCTGGTTTGCTCCAAAGCCTTGCGGCTATACAAACTCGCTTGTTACACCAGTGTGCGGTCACTGGCTTACTCCTAAGCCTATCGGCTATACAATTCAGTGTTGGTCCCAGCGTGCGGACGCTGGTTTGCTCCAAAGCCTTGCGGCTTTACGATTCCCCTGTTAGTCTCAGTGTGTGTACACTGGGTTGCTTACGATCCTGTCAATTTGCCATTACCATCTGACTGCTGCTACTATCTCTGGGCTGCCCTGCCCGGTATTGGTAAGGCCGGTAGAACCTTTTGCCACATTCAATCTGAGGTTGCCTTACCCGGTATTGGCAGGGCCGGTAGAGCCTACATTATGAATCTATTGAGGCTGCCTTGCCCGGTAATTTGGTAAGGCCGGTAGAACCGTTATGCGATTCCATCTGCAGGTTGCCTTACCCGGTATTGGCAAGGCCGGTAGAGCCTAACATTCTATTACTTCAGACTGTCCTGTCCGGTATATTGACAGGACCGGTAGAGTCTGCCTTCTGTCTTGTTATATTCTGAATACATCTGTATGTATGTGATTGCCATCCTACGTTATCAATTTATTATTTCAATAAAATTGATTTTTACCTAAAACTTGTGTCTGAGAGTCATAATAAACCGTGACAGGGGGCAAGATCCAAACCAGGAAATTATAGACCTGTGAGCTTGACTTCTATAGTGGGTAAGATATTAGAGGGTTACTAACTGACACTATTCAGAACTATGTAACAAACAATATTACTAGTAGGAGTCAGCATGGTTTTATGAAGAATAGATCATTTCAGACTAATTTACTTGCATTTTATGAAAGGGTAATTAGTAATTTGGACAAGAGAATTGCTGTTGATGTAATATACTTGTATTTTGCAAAAGTCTTTGATACAGTGCATCACAACAGGTTACTGCATAAATTAAAAGCTTCGGTTTGGCCGGTGTTATCTGTACATGGATTGAGAACTGGTTAAATGGCAAAGAGTTGTTATAAATGGAACTTTTTCAAATTGGTCTAAGCTTATAAGTGGGGTGCCGCAGGGTTCAGTCCTGGGACCAATGCTTTTTAATTTGTTTATTAATGATCTAGAAGTGGGAATTGAAAGTAGCATCTCAATCTCTGCTGATGACACTAAGCTATGTAAGGAAATTCATACAGAGCTGGATGTAATGTATATTAATGTATAGATTGTACACACAGGAGTCCATATAGAACACTAAGCTATGTAAGGAAATACATACAGAGCTCAATGTTTTTTCCCTACAGAAGGATTTAGATAAACTAAGTGAATGGGCAGAAAAGTGGCAGATGACATTTAATGTAGATAAATGTAAGGTTATGCATTTTGGCTGTAGAAACAAACTTGCTACATATCCTCTAAATGGGAAACAACATTATCTTTAGAGAATGATTTAGGAGTACTGATAGCTGATAAACTTCACCAGTAGGGTAATTACCGTGGTCGCAGGAGCCGCAACTATGACCTGGTCTGTCACTCCCGGGGGTCCGGTCACCCCCTGCTGAGACTATGCATCATAGCTGGGAACTTGCAGTAATAGAGACTGGATATAAGTAACCTATAGTAAGGGACAGGGCCCGGGCAGTGGTGTTGTGCCTGCTTCAGGCCCCCTAGAAGGCATTGATCATAATATGTTATTGGGCTCCATTATGCAGGAGTCCCCAGTAAAAGTCTGGGCTCACCTGTGGCCTGTGCTAGCTTGCTGTGTTACTTGCAACTTATGGCAGGCAGGTGGCGACGTGAGAGATAATAACTTGGGTCCACATGCAGGTGGCAACGTGAGAGATAATAACTTGGGTCCACATGCAGGTGGTGACGTGAGAGATAATAACGTGGGTCCACATGCAGGTGGTGACGTGAGAGATAATAACTTGGGTCCACACGCAGGTGGTGACGTGAGAGATAATAACTTGGGTCCACACGCAGGTGGTGACGTGAGAGATAATAACGTGGGTCCACACGCAGGTGGCGACGTGAGAGATAATAACTTGGGTCCACATGCAGGTGGTGACATGAGAGATAATAACTTGGGTCCACGCGCAGGTGGTGACGTGAGAGATAATAACTTGGGTCCACATGCAGGTGGTGACGTGAGAGATAATAACGTGGGTCCACACGCAGGTGGCGACGTGAGAGATAATAACTTGGGTCCACATGCAGGTGGTGACATGAGAGATAATAACTTGGGTCCACGCGCAGGTGGTGACGTGAGCGATAATAACTTGGGTCCACATGCAGGTGGCGACGTGAGAGATAATAACTTGGGTCCACATGCAGGTGGTGACGTGAGAGATAATAACGTGGGTCCACATGCAGGTGATGACGTGAGAGATAATAACTTGGGTCCACACGCAGATGGTGACGTGAGAGATAATAACGTGGGTCCACACGCAGGTGGTGACGTGAGAGATAATAACGTGGGTCCACATGTTACTCCTCCTGTAATGAAGAGCAGTGCGGGCTGCTTGCAACACAAAGTTTCCAGCTACGCACTTATATTTGAAGGCTGTGTAGCTGGTGTCCTGCTGTCTTCACAAAGCCAAACGCCTGTCAGCCACTTAAAGCTTCAAGACGCTGCCTCTTCCATTACATAAGTTTTTTGTTTTTTACAGATACAAGCTTCTTATCTCCCCGACCCCATCATCCTCTCCAGTACAGGTAATGTTTTAACCCTTTGAGTGCCAGAGAGGTATCCAACACAACGCGCTGAACACCTCTCTGACACTAAAAGGAATGCATGTTGTCTGACTGCAACTGTACGTGACACATACTTATTACATTCCAGCCGTCACATTGCCGGATTCTCTCTCACAAGATGGAAAGAAACAAAACAAAGCCCCTCAGAGGTTGTCATTACAGTCCCCCGCTTCTGGGACCGGGTGAATGTGAGCAGGGGACCGCTGCAGCTGGCTTTCCATGAGGCTGGTAGAGTAAAAATACTGAAAGGGTTAAAACGCAGTGAGCCTGCAATTTTATTACATGACAGGAGGCTTCATATTTTGCATTACTTTCTTTACTTTAAAACTCCACAGAATATTCGCCTCCTGTCATTATTAAGATTATAAGTCACTACGCTAGCATAATCTACATTTCATTTCTACTGAGAACTCTTCCTACCCCAGACTGGCGTGAGCAGCAGAAACGGCTGATAGGATTCTCTCCTGGAGTCCCTTCATCACTCCCCACAGTAAGAGAAACACACGTTACCTCTATTAACAAACATCTCTCTGCTTCTACTGATGAGTCCTATATACACAATAGTGTGTATTGTACCTGCAGAGGGGCACAGTCTGATCCCCATTATATTTGGCTCCAGCTGTGATTGGACTCCACATCTGATCACACAATCCAACATACACATACACACACACCCAAATACATACACATACATTCACATACACACACACACACACACATACATTCACATACATACACACACACATACACACACACGCACACCCACATACATACATTCACATATATACACACATACATACACAACATACATACACACACATATACACATACACACATACATACACATACATACACATACATACACACACACACCCACATACATACACATACATTCACATACATACACACACACATACACATACATACACACACACACACACACACACATAAATTCACATACATACACACACACATACATACACATACATTCACATACATACACACACACATACACATACATACACACACACACACACACACACACATAAATTCACATACACACACACCCACATACATACACATACATTCACATACATACACACACACATACACATACATACACACACACACACATAAATTCACATACATACACACGCACACACACACACATACATACACACACACATACATATACACACACACACAAACACACACACACATACATACAGGAATCCACATTAGAAGCAGTGCAAGGTCTGTCAGTAGAGGTGTCATAGAAAGCAATTTAGTGTGCCTTCTGTGTGTGCCCTCCAGGCTGGTCTGTGAAGGGGTGAACTGCTGGCTGTTTGCAGTTCTTTAACCCTGAGTACCAGAGGGATGTCCAGCCCATTGGACACCTTGCTGATATTTAACCCCTTGAGTGCTATAGACAGGTCTACAACAATGTGTGATTTCAGAACATTGTAATACATGATTTTAGCAACCACAATCCCTGCTACTACCTTGATTTACTATCTCCATGTAACATGTTTGTAAAGCAAGTAACATCTCTCACTCATGGTCTTTCCCTTCACATCGTCTGTTATAAGTAAATGTACGCGCCTCTTCATGTCCTCTCACCTCATTCACCCTTGTTTATCTCACTTTCCTTCCTTGCCTTTGTCACTTGCCTCCTTACTTGTACCACTTTCTCCTCTCTCTCCCCCCATTGCCTCTCACTTACCCCTCTCCCCCCATTGCCTCTCACGTACCGGTCTCCTCCCCACCACTTTACACATGTGCTTCTCTCTCTCCCCCATTGCCTCTCACCCCTCTCCCCCCATTGCCTCTCATGCACTGGTCTCCTCCCCACCACTTTTCCACGGGCGTCTCTCTCTACCCCATTTCTTCTCACTTACCCCTCTGCCCCCATTGCCTCTCAGGTACCGGTCTCCTCCTCACCACTTTTCCATGTGCTTCTCTCTCTCCCCCATTGCCTCTCACTTACCCCTCTCCCCCCATTGCCTCTCACGTACTGGTCTCCTCCCCACCACTTTTCCACGAGCGTCTCTCTCTACCCCATTGCCTCTCACTTACCCCTTTCCCCCCATTGCCTCTCATGTACCGGTCTCCTCCCCACCACTTTACACATGCTTCACTCTCTTCCCCCATTGCCTCTCACTTACCCCTCTCTTCCCCACCACTTTTCCACATGCTTCTCTCTCTACCCCATTGCCTCTCCCCCCTCTCCCCCCATTGCCTCTCAGGTACCGGTCTCCTCCCCACCACTTTTCCACGTGCTTCTCTCTCTCCCCTATTGCCTCTCATTTACTCCTCTCCTCCCCACTACTTTTCCACGTGCTCCTCTCTCTCAACCCATTACTTCTCACTTACCCCCTCCCCCATTGCCTCTCACTTACCCCTCTCCCCCCATTGCCTCTCACTTACCCCTCTCCCCCCATTGCCTCTCACATACCCCTCTCTTTTCCCTTTAACTCTCTGTTACCCCTCCCCCTTGCCTCTTTCTTCTCTCAACAACTTGGGTCTCACAACAGACCCACCAGCTGCTGCTGAACAACAAGTACCATAGTCACTTGTAGTCCAACAAAGCTGGAGGCCCGCGGGTTGCCCAGCTCAGCCTTATAGGGAACACTGCAAAGAAACAGCAAAGGTGAAATTGGTTTAAGAACAAACCCTTCGAATGCCAGGGGACTGAGCGATAAAATACCGTACTTTGTGTCACCTACGGCTCACTGGAGTCAGAGGTCGGGTTTATTAAAAAGTCAGAATGTTTTAAATGTACAATTGTTTTTAATAAATATTATTGTGATGTTATCAGATTATTGGATATCTTATTTGTGGTTCTCACCTAGTAACACCAGGATTTTGCTTCTGTAAAATTCTATACCTCCAGGATTGTGGGGACTTCTACACCCATAAGCTTGTCTCTCTCTTTCCCCAGCCTCTCTGTTTATCCTTCTCTTCCACTGGCTTGTTCAAAATAAAGGCCTACCTCTGGCACTCAATAGGCTAAGACCTGGGGTGAAATTGCATTGCAGGGTCGGGATCGACATGACAATTTTTGCACCAGGGCTCAATGGCTTCTAGTCACTCAGCTGCTGCAAGAGCAAATAGAGTACTAACCTGCATAAAAAGAGGTGTAGAAGCAAGGGATGCTAATATTATCCTACCTCTGTATAAATCCTTGGTTAGGCCTCATCTAGAATATGGAGTACAATTTTTGGGAGCCCGTTCTTGAACAAAAAAAAGGGAGTGGAGGATCTGAGTTATAAAGAGAGACTAACCAGACTGGGTTTGTTTACATTAGAGAAGAGACGTGTAAGGGGTGATATGATTACCATTTATATACACATATATTCAAGGTTAATACAAAGAACTATGCAATTAATTATTTACGCAAAGAGCTGAGCTAAGAACAAGAGGTCATCCATTAAGACTAGAGGAAAGATACTTTCAACCAAAACAAAGGCAGGGATTTTTTACAGTGAGGGCGGTAAAGCTATGGAATTTTTTGCCTTGGGATCTTGTACTTGCAGATACTGTAACTGCCTTCCTCTGGATCAACAAGGGTGTTTTTGCATGGGCTGAACTTCAAGGGTACATGTCTTTGTTTTCAGCCTCATCAACTATGTTACTATATAGTTCAGATTAAATAATGCACATAAACTTAATACTGTAGTTTTAGTAAGAAGCAATAACTGCAGTTACCTTCACAGAAACCAACACATACAGGACTCTCACCCAAACGACAAACATGCCACACTGTTACAGCATACCTTGGTTTCAGCGTCATCTGCAGGCGGGAGGCTTCAAGCATGCACCAGGCCTCTGTTTTATGTGTTTGTTTCCTGTAGTCTCCTCCTACCTACTTCCTCCCTCTGAGCTGCTCCTCCTACCTACTTCCTGAGGAGGGGTTTAAAGGGCAGACGGAGTCTTGACTCAGTTGCCCTTGCTTTGTTGTACAGTACAGTTCTGTTTCCCTTGGACTCTGTGTATGACCTGGCTTGTTTGACCATCCATTCTGGTACTGACCTGTGGCTCTGTCTGACTACTCTTTTGCCTGCTCCCATTGTGTAGTGGACACCCAATCTGGTGTGGACCTGTGGCTCTGGCTGACTACCTGAACTGTGTATGACCCAGCCTGGCTGTCCATCCATTCTGGTGTTGACCTGTGTTTCTGTCTGACTATTCTCCTTGTGCATTCCGATTTGGCTTAGACATCCTTTCTGGTGCAAACATGTGGCTCTGGCTGACTAACCACTCTGTGTATGACCTGGCTTCTCTGTCTACCCACTCTGGTGTTGACCTGGGGCTCTGATCACTGCGCTTACAGCATATCAACCCTTCACTTTACTGTGATTATTCTAATAAAAGATTGTTTTACTTTACCGTACTGACTCCTGGTTTATTCCTGGGAACCGTGACACACACACACAAAGTATCTCTGCTGTATATTACTGACATCACATGATCACTTTCTGCTTATCTGAATGGCTAAAGAGGCAACCATAAAGCTTATGAAACACAGATTTCATGGAATGTATATCAGATTTTGTGAAACCAGCTTTCAAACAAATACTGAGCATCCTTAAACATTTCATTTGACCTTCATATCTCTCTTTTCTTTTAAACATAAATCTACTGTTAAATTGATGGTATAGAGACAGGTGTAGGCAGTCAGACTGGTGTCTGACCCACATGCTATCCAAATGAATTACTATAACCACACCCAATAATACACATAATTAACTGTCTGAGTGCCAGATGTGTCCTCAGCTCATTGCTTACTCCTAAGGTACTCATAGGTTTAAATAAACTTTAAAAAAGTGCACTGCACAATATAGGTGAATTGGAGAGCAGCTTCAGAACCAACACATTTCACTTTAATTGTTGCAATATGTGAGGATGATGAGTGAATGAATGTTCATCTCTATTTTCTATATATTTAATCTCTTGCATGCTAGGGAAGCAGTGTGTTGGGGACCACTCTTGCACCAAGGGGTTAAGTTCTCCTGAAGCAGAGCACATAACCAACGCATTTCACGAGGCGAAGGTTTCCATGTTCCCTCAATACACATAGATGGGACTACTTTGGCTAACAATAGCTTGTGCATTTATTGGTTTTCTTTGCTAAGTAAAGGCAACAGGAACTTATTAATGACAATAGGCAGAGACAGAATAATAGATCGTGTGTAGGAACATACATTGTTAATTTTATTATTTCCAGCACTTTCTGCAGAGCGGGGAAATATTGTGTCTCTAATCAACAGAGAGCCTTTGCTTGCTAATTACTTATTAGAGGATGAAAGGAACATGTCAGGTTGATGCTTCCATTGTTACAAAATGCCAACTCACAGTCAACGAAGTAATTACAGAGTTTTGAGATGATCGTCATTTCCGGGAATAATAAAATCTGCTTTTTTATTCAGACCCATGAGTCTGTTTGCTCAGTATCATTCTGTGCTTGGTAAATGAGATGCTGTTTATTATCAAGATCAACTGAAAGGACACACAATGGGCTGGAAACCTCTACAGCGTCTATTTAACACTGAACTATCCTAATAAAAACCCTCTACTTACCTTACAAAGCCAGAAAATTGTAGGGCCCCTGTTGTCTGCATATATTAAATATATAGAAAGTAGCACTTACAGGGAAACCAACAACCCAAAATCCCCCTCTATCTGGTTACATCTTGACTTCCCTCAAGGCCTCTCTCATCTTGTTCCGGCTTTCATTATTCCAAAGTTCTTCTACATGTAATATGTCCATGGAGAGGCAGGGTCATTGGGTCCGGTGGGCAGCAGTCATGTCAGCTTCAGTGGAAATCGGCACTAATTAGTGAAGAAGACTTCAGAGTTGTAACAAACAAATCCAAAAGAAAGTCAAAGAGGCTATGAGGGTTGTCAGTCAGGACATAATAGGATTTTAGTATTCACCCCCTTTCGTATTTTTCCTATTTTGTTGCATTACAACCTGGAATTGAAATGGATATTTGGGTGTTTGAATCTTTTGATTTACACAACATGCCTACCACTTTGAAGATGCAAAATATTTTTTATTGTGAAACAAACAAGAAATAAGATAAATAAACAAAAAACTTGAGCATGCATAACTGTTCACCCCTTCCATCCGAAGTCAATACTTTGTAGAGCCACTTTTTGCAGCAATTACAGCTGCAAGTCTCTTGGGGTACGTCTCTATAATGGGCACATCTAGCCACTGGGATTTTTGTCCATTGTTCAAGGCAGAACTGCTCCAGGTCCTTCAGGTTGGATGGGTTCCGCTGATGTACAGCAATCTTTAAGCCATACCACAGATTCTCAATTGAGGTCTGTACTTCTCAACTGAGATCTGTACTTCTCCACAACTTTGTCACTGACCTGTTTGGAGAGCTCCTGAGTCCTTGGTCATCATAGTGCCGCTTTCTTGGTGGTGTTGCAATACATATATATTGAGATCATGTGATATCATGTGACACTTTGATTGCACACAGGTGGACTTTATTTAAGTAATTATGTGACTTCTGAAGGTAATTGGTTGCACCAGATCTTATTTAGGGGCTTCATAGTAAAAGGGGGTGAGTACATTTGCGAGCACCACTTTTCCATTTTTTATTTTTCAGTTATTTTCTTCATCTCACTTCACCAATGTGGACTATTTTGTGTATGTCCGTTACATGAAATCCAAATTAAAATCCATTTTAATTCCAGGTTGTAATACAACAAAATAGGAAAAATGCCAAGTGGGGGGGTGAATACTTTTGCAAGGCACTGTACCATTAAATCCTTTTTCTTCGTCCATGTGACAGAACCATGAGGGTAAAGTTCCTTCCTCCCGACAGCAAGGCACTTCAAAATAGGCAGCGACTTTGAGTCAGAGACTACCTTCTTCCATCCAGTGTTACACACCACCTCACAGTTTCAAAATCTAGAGTTTATAAGTATATAAGTACTATAAAGAAATAAATGTGAGAGGAAAGAAGGAAATCCCCTGAATGAAAGCCCCAAGAGGACCCCTCGATCCAGGGACTTAAACCGCATGGGTTTTTCTCCAGGTGGGGGTCCTGTGTTCCATATGGACTAAGAGAAAATAATTTAAAGGGATAGTAATTAGTGTTGAGCGAGCGTGCTCGGCCGATGCTCGGATCGGCTCGAGCATCGCTCTGCTCGGCACATGGCGGTACTCGTCGAGTACCGCCATGTGCTCGCCCGCCATGTTCGGGTGGCGGGGATCTGTGCCGGAAGAGGCACAGATCCGAAGACGCTCCGCTGGACCACCAGGGACTGGAGGTACGGGGGCATTGCGGAGATGAAGGGGGCATTGCGGAGATGAAGGGGGACATTGTGGAAGAGGGGCATAGACTCTATGCCCCTCTTCCACAATGTCCCCCTTCATCTCCGCTATGCCCGTCTTCCACAATGTCCCCCTTCATCTCCGCTATGCCCCTCTTCCACAATGTGCCCCTTCATCTCCACTATGCCCCTCTTCCACAATGTCCCCCTTCATCTCCTCTATGGCATAGAGGAGATGAAGGGGGACATTGTGGAAGAGGGGCATAGCGGAGATGAAGGGGCACATTGTGGAAGAGGGGCATAGCGGAGATGAAGGGGGACATTGTGGAAGACGGGCATAGCGGAGATGAAGGGGGACATTGCGGAGATGAAGGGGGCATTTGGAGATGAAGGGGGCATAGCGGAGATGAAGGGGGGCATTGACCAGGCACCCTCCCCTCATCAGAGCAGGTGGTGCCTGGTGAAATGCTCGTGTCGCCCCATGCTTTTCAATGGGGCTCGGGTGCTCGGCCGAGCACTCGAGCCTCAGGGGGTGCTCGGTCAGAGCACCCGAGCATCAGGGTGCTCGCTCAACACTAATAGAAATGTTTCAAAATAAAAGCAGCTCTTATTATTCTTTATAGTTTTTGGGCCATGTAGAATGGTATTATCATTCTCTATGATGTGTAGTTCCAAAGAAACTGAATTATAAAGTGTCCCCCTCCCGCCCCTTTTACCTCTGTAAAGCTGCACAGCAAGACTGTCCGGATGGATCACAGCAAGAAACAATCTTCTGTTAGCATAAGTAAAAACCTACCCTCCTCCTTAGGCGCAAAGCAAGAAGATTGTCCCTTGCTGTAAGCTGTCCAGTCAAGAGACCAGATTCCACATCTGAGGGGAGGCGGCTATTACGGCTACTGTGATTCTGCCTGAGCGACATTGTTACTTCCGGGTTTACCCTGGCTACATTCTTATTGGCTCTGTGTTGATAACTCCTCCCAGGGCTTGCCTTTAAATACGCCCTCCTGTCATTCTACCGGTGCCCTTTCATGGTGTACCCGTATCTTGCCACTAGTAGCTCTTGTTCCTGTTTCTGTGTATGACCCGGCTCACCTGACTACGATTAATTCCTGACTCTCCTGTGATCCGATTCCGTTGCTGACCTTGGACTGGCTGACTAACTCCTTGTGTACCAAACTGGCTTGGCTGAGTATCTGATTCCGTTACCGACTAAGGACTGGCTGACTAACTCCTTGTGTACCAGACTGGCTTGGCTGAGTATCTGATTCCGTTACCGACTAAGGACTGGCTGACTAACTCCTTGTGTACCGAACTGGCTTGGCTGAGTATCTAATTCCGTTACTGACTAAGGACTGGCTGACTAACTCCTTGTGTACTGAACTGGCGTGGCTGAGTATCTGATTCCGTTACTGACTAAGGACTGGCTGACTACTCTGTTGCACCGATCTGGCTGGGCTAGTGTCTGGGGGTCCATCTGACTGCCTGCTTTCCGTTGTGCCGACCTGGTTGAGCTTCTGGTTCTGTCGCTCACGGGACTGGCTGATTACCTCCATGTACCGATCTGGGCCACACCGGTTACGGACCGGTTACGTGATGTACCATCCTCTTGCAGGGGGCGGCCGGGTCCCTGAGAGTGATAGACCCAGCAACATGTGCGACCCCTGAGACCCCTATTGTTACGCCACTGGAAGAGCCTTATCTTGGTGAAAAAAAACAGGAAAGGGGGTTGACAAGACAGAGCTTGTAGTTTGAGCTCTCTGCAAACAGAAACAACAGCCAAAAAGAAGGCCATTTTAAAGGGATAGTAGTGTTTCACAAAAACAATAGATGAGAGTTGGTACCGTGTTAGCCGTAGAAATACAGGATGCAAAATTTTTTTGTAAAGTTGATACCTTTATTGGCTAACTAAACAGATCTAAAATGCAAGCTTTCAAGACTTCTTAGATCTCTTCCTCAGGCATGTTATACAGATAAATATGAAAACTTCTCTCTTAAATACAAATACACATTACATTGTTTATAATAGAAATCAGATAACAGCGTTAGTCCAGATACCAATTCCTTGATCAGTCAATGGTAGAGGATGTGATTTAAATAGCATTCTTCCTCTGGGTCCAGGTATTTATGATTCCAGAGGGACTGTCGTAAAAGTTAATTCACCATTAAGTACTGTGACAGGAATTCCCTGTCCCTGTTCATGCCATAGGTCAAAGAGTCAAATTGTAACATTAATTTGACCTCCCATAATTTTCTGTCCCTCTGATTGCGAAATTGTCCCATTAGTACAGTCAATTTAATATCCCTGATACTGTGCCCACTTTGGCAAAAATGTGGGAGAACAAACTTCCTACTTGTTGATAACAAAGTGGACCTTGGGTCAGGAGAAGCAGCCTCAGAAGGAGGTGAAATGGCTCTGCAATGGACAGATTAAATAGATCTGAGAACTCAGCCTGATGGGTCTAAAAGAGGTGCTTAGAATTACTTGAGCACTATCCATTTTGATCTTCCTGAACACCCCGGGCAACAGGGGAAACAATGGAAACACATATACCAGATGAAAGCTCCATGGAATGGACACTGTGTCGATCACAAATGCTAGAGGATCCTCCTCCTTGGTGTAAAATAGAGGAACCGACTGGATATCATGGGATACCATGTGCATAGACATAAACATCACAGTTGCTGTCGGTTTTTGTTTTCAAACTGAATGAGGCCAGGTGTATGAGCTGAAGAAGATGACCATGTGCAGTGGGTGGAATGTGAGTTCTAACAACTGTCATGTCATCTCCCATGGAAACAACATCCAGAACGGATTACCAATTCTATGTCTATAACAAGGAATGGACAGAAAGTCCAGTTTCTTTCTCACAGGAATATTCACAAAAAAAGCAAAAAAAAAAAAAAAATTCAGCTTTTTCTTAGGGAATTCCCATCTATAGGGAAAAGATTTACACCTTTCTCTTCCAATGGCAGCAAAACTTTCCACACTATAAAAACCCAGAATTTCTCACCATGCCGCATGGTGTAGAATAGGCACAAAACAGAGTGGAAGGAGACAGAGAGATAGAGAAAAAATAACTATTACAAATAAAGTTGATTGAAGTGCTGGCCAGCACTATGACCACTGCGAGCAACAAGAGAATCTGGATGGACCCTGATGTTTCTGATACAGAGGTGGAGGAGTAAGTCAGAAGCATCAATGGTAAAGGGAGCTGACATACCCCTGACCCAATGATGCCCAGTTCCCTGACATCATTTCTTGCCACGTGGTGATTATACTGAAGGAGGAGACTGAACACCTAACAATATGAGCAGCACATATCAGTTGTCTGTACCTGATAATACTGCTGCCAGTGTGCCTTCTACTGAGGAGATGGCAAGTGTTATAGCAGGGAACCGTCCGCAACAATGATCATCCCCAACCATTCTCCTAGAGACCAGATAAATGTATAGATGCAAAGGATACAAATATAATTCTACCTCTGTATAAATCCTTGGTTAGGCCTCATCTAGAATATGGAGTACAGTTTTGGGCACCAGTTCTTAAAAAAGACATTACTGAACTGGAAAAAGTGCAGAGACGTGCAACAAAACTGATAAAGGGATTGGAGGATCTGAGTTATAAAGAGAGACTAGCCAAACTGGGTTTGTTTACATTAGAGAAGAGACGTCTAAGAGGTGATATGATTACTATTTACACTTATATTCATGGTCAATATAAAGAACTATCCAATGAATTATTTACACAAAGAGCTGAGCTAAGAACAAGAGGTCATCCACTAAGACTAGAGGAAAGGCACTTTCGACTAAAACAAAGGCAGGGATTCTTTACAGTAAAGACTGTAAAGCTATGGAATTCTTTGTCTCAAGATGTTGTGCTTGCAGATATATTTGAGATATTGTGCTTGCAGCAATGGATGCCTATGTGTCACAGAACAATATTGAGAATTATGACAGATAGATTAAATGTAGATAGGATCCAGTGACATATCTGACTGCCGTTTGGAGTCAGGAATGATTTTTTTATCCACTTGGGGCTAAATTGGAAATGGTTTCAATGTTTTTTTTGCCTTCTTCTGGATCAGCAGGGGTGATTTGGCATGGGTTGGACTTGATGGACGTATGTCTTTTTTTCAACCTCATCAACTATGTTACTATATTACTATGTTCTCTATTGCAACCAAACATGGAACGGCATGCTGCAGGACCTTACACCCCTTGCCATGCCATGTGGTGGTGACATTGGTTTACCATCTATTTCAATACAATCAGCTAGACAGGAAAAAAGCAGAAAATCAGCCCTTTTTACAAAAAAATTCCACTTGGCAGGAAGATACATTTTTCGCCTTTTTGGATTTTGAGGTTAAATGCTTTTCCCATCCTTATCTGCAGCAAACAAGCAAAGGCACAACTCCTAGGCACCAATAGGAAATCTGGCCAGGAAGGTGAGGGGTTAATGTTAGGAAGTGTTAGTTTTCCTTTAAATTATCAATCAGCTCCTTCTCCTAACAATAAGAAGTGATATTCCATTCATCTGGATTCCGGATTCTTTATACATTTAGCTACAGAAATAGGAATGTTAAATAAATTAGATTAAAGCTTTAGTTAATTAAAGTGGGAATTCATGCTAATTACATTGCCCCAGAAAATATTACTAACCTAGCGATATGCACAGTTATAGTATCCTTACACTCAATAAGTCAGTGGTGGTTCAGTAAAAACACATCTTCTGTAGGCATCGGGCTGCACAGAGCTCAGTCAGTCCTTTCCGGTACTTTAAGGCACCAAGGAACGTCACCACCAATGCTGGCAGTGAACGGGACAGACAGCGTAGACACAGAGGTACCTTTCCTCTAAGATGTCTGCACTGTCTGTCCTCTGGTTCCTGCCGAAGATGTGTTTTTACTGAACTACCACGGACTGATTGAGCTTAAGGACAGTAGAAATGGTTTTTAAAGGGTTAATTATATCTTAGTATGATATAGCAAACTCTCTGCATTAATATATGAAAGGATTATACAGAGGGGAATGATACAGTCTAATTTCTGATTCTCATGACAGATTCATATGTGTAGGGAAGACCTCTAATAGATGTACTTTTATTGATACTAATGAATTGATCTGCTGCTTGCAGTTAAGTGGATTACAGACAAGTGGAGTTTGTTAGAACACAAACAGGTGTCTGAAATCTCTCGATCTCTGTGCGGGTTCGGCGTGTTGCGGACAGGGCTGAGAGATTATTGGGAGGGGCTGTAAAGGATCCAGCTGTCCTGGTACATATTGGTGCAAGTGACAAAGTTGGAAGAAGACAGAGGTACCTAAAAAATGTTTTCATGGATTTAGGGTGCAAGCTCAAGGTAAGGACCTCCAGGGTAATGTTTTCTGAAATACTACCAATGCCATGTGCCAGTGCAGGTAGGTAAATCAGAAGTTAATGCATGGCTTAAGTATTGGAGTAGGAAGGAAAGTTTTGGATTCTTTCAGTACTGTGCTGCCTTTGCTCTGGGGTACAATCTGTATGGTAGTGCTAGATTGCACCTAAATGGGAAGGGAGCTGCTGTGCTAGGGGATAGAATGCTTAGAAGGATGCAGGAGCTTTTAAATTATGAAGACGAGAGACAAGGGTTTAGCAAGTAAAAACTGGGTAGATAGCGTTGATAGGAACTGGGTACAAGTAAAGAATCATGGGGTGGAGAAAGGGTGGGGCTAAATGTAGCTATTAGGGAGAAACTCCTATTAAATGCATATTTTGAAAAAAGGCAAGTAGTGGGTAAAATACACAATGACAACAACATTAATTGTATGTTGGCAAATGCAAGAATTATAGTAGGCAAAATGGGAGTGCTGGAATTGCTGACAGGTTTAACACACTACCACAGTGCCCGTTATTCAGGTCTATGGCTTTACCTGTTGGTTCCCTTGTGTGCTCTCGGTGGCAGCATAACAGGTCAGTGACTTCCTGGTTAATCACGCGTCATTCTGTGCGCTCGCTATTTTTATAGCTTGTACTTGATTGACCTAGCTTGACCCCGCCTCTCCAGTAGGCCTTACATGCTGCTTCATGTCCTAGCCTCAGTGCCCTTTCATAGTGTACCTGAGCTCTTCTAGTTTTCCTTTGTGATCCGTTTCTGGCTGCTGATTCTGATTTGTGTATGACCCTTGGCTCTGTTTGACTATAATAATAATAATAATAATAACTAGTATTTATATAGGGCCTTTCTCCCAGTGGGACTCAAAGCGCTTTCAGCGCACGCTCTCGGAATTAACCAAATCGGCAGCTGAAATAATAGGTGTTATTATTACCCAATCAATGGTACTCATTTATCGACCTCAGAAGGATGAAGGGCTGAGATGACCCTGCTGGCATTTGAACCTGCAACCTTGTGGTTGGAATAGGCTCCATAGTCAGGGACTTTACCACTAAGCTATCTCACCCGATTTGTGCCTAAACCTCTGGCCTTGTCTGACTGTTCGCTCCATGCTTGATTCCTGGCTACCTCCGACTATCTGCTCTGTATATGTCCTTTGGCTTGGCTGACTACCCGCTCCGTGCTAAGTACCGTGGCTTATCTGACTAACAGCTCCGTGCTAAGTACTTTGGCTTTTCTGACTACCCGATCTGTGTATGACGTTGGATCTGTCTGTCCTTGCTGGCTCTCCCTAGGTCCTGGCTCCCTCCGTGCAGACGCCTAGTCCTGGTCCTTGGTCTGGGTTGGTTCAGTCCGTAGTCCAGCAGCGCCTGGTCCTACTGTTGCTCGCAGACCTTAGCATTCTAGGGTGTGTGGTAGTTTTGGTGACCCTAGCGTTCTAAGATGTTTATCTGGACCCTAGTGTTCTAGGGTATTGGGCCTCCAGTGTTCTGCACCTCAGTACTGTGTTGCTTACCACTGCACACTATTTCTAGTGGTTCTACTGACCTTACTGTTCAATCCTGTCTGTTCGCAGAGTCTGGCCAAGTTCAGTGTCAGCTCCTGGTAGTGGATTGCGCATTGTCCTCACGCCTGACCCCGGGTAGGTTGGGGAAGTGCCTATTACCATTCTCCTGTATTTGATCTTAATAAAGTGGTGTTGATTTTACTTGTACCTGTCAGAGTCGTTATTTCTCTAAATCTCCGTGACACACACAAGTCGTGTGCTTATATTTGAAACCGGATCTGAATCCAAGTTTAACGGGAGATATTTGAGAAAAACTGAACATATAATGTCCTTGTGGGTAGAAATTGAATCTGTGGCATAAAAAGGAACAAAAAATGCTGGTGGGTATTTTCTACAAACCGACAAACATAGATGAGAATGTTGAGGCCCGACTGCTATTACAAATGAAGAAAAGCTGTGCATTTCGATCATACTATAATTATGGGAGATTTTACCTAACCAGATATAAAACAGAGAAATGAGACCTGTCAGAGTGCTAAGGGAAGCAGGCTTGTGAGCATGCTTAGGGATATCTACTGTCTCAAATGGAGAAATTGCAGATAAATTAAAATATGTTTGACCTAGTGATAACAAGCAACATAGACATGGTGTCCAGTATTAAAGGGATAGTAATGTTTCATAATAAAAGCAGCTCTAATTAATCCTCATAGTATTTGGACTTTGGAGAGTGTTATTTCATTACTGTCAGAGTTGTAGTACAAGAGTAATTGAATGACAAAGTATCCCCCTCCCGCCCCTTTTACTGATGTAACACTGCTCAGCCAGATCAGAAGGGAGGTGCCCAGGTAGACTGCACAGAGGGACAATATTCAATTAAGATAAGGGAAAAACCTGAAAAACTTGTCAAGGGGGGCAGGGCTTTCATTGTTCTCATAGGAAGAAGATTGTCCCCTTCTGTTACCTGTCTGGTCTATGGACTGGATTCCACATCTGAGAAGAGATGGCTTACACTAGGTAAAAGGGGCGGGAGGGGAAACTTTATCATTCAATTACTGTTGTACTACAACTCTGACAGTAGTGAAATAACACTCTCCATGGACCAAATACTATGAAGATTAATTGGAGCTGCTTTTATTGTGAAACACTACTATCCCTTTAATTCTGAAGGAACAAAACATGATTTCTTGAGATACAGTGATGCAACAAGATTACATAAAAAGCAATTAGGAGATTAAGTTAGCAAAAAATAGACAATGAAATAAAACAGATAACGAAACTCAAATTGCAAGCAAGAGCAAGACTAATCCAAAAATGTTTTTAAAATACATAAATAGAAACAAACTTAAGAGGGAATGCACTGGACCTTTCAAAAATGAGATGGGTGAGTTGTTTAGAGAGGACAAGGAAAAGGCCGATGTGCTAAACAAATTATTTTCATCATTGTATACAAGGGAACAAGAAATGGTAGAAGAACCTCAACAAGTCTCAGATAAAACCATACCATTATCAGGAGGGGTGGTCAAAAGGTCCCATCGTGTTCCTGCTGTATTTAAATTAGATTTTCCCATGAAAAAGTGGACAACAATGTAGTTTTAACTACGGCAATTACATTATTTGCTGTTTTCGACCACTGACAAAAATTCTTTGCCATTTTTTTCAATATATAGAAAGTTACCACCCCCACGATTAACGTGTTTTTCTCCTTTTCACTATAAAAATGTGCCAATTAAATAGTAGAAATAATAGAAGCAGCTACAGAGCGAGAGAGGTGATAGGCTGTTCTGCTGTGAGCTGGTAGCAAAATTGAATGAATGAATGAATATGTGTATTTATATAGCACCACAAGTGTACGCAGCGCTTTACAATTTAAGGGTTTAGACAATACAGGGTTATAAGTGCTTTGTAGAGTGAAACATTGGGTGTGAGGTCCCTGAGATATACAGAGTACATAAGGGTCAAGTGCTGAATACAGTGCTAGTTCTGATGATGATAGAGGACACAAATAAAGTAAATAATTTATAAGAGTGTTCATTGTACAACATCAGTGCCTTCTAGCAAAAAAAAGACTATCAGCGAGGTGCAGTGGCGCAGGTTGGATGGTGGAGCGTTCCATAGATAAGAAGCAATGAGAGAAAAAGGTTTGATAGGTGAGAGGGCTGTAGACACAAAAGCAGCTGAGGGAAGACAGTCATTGGCTGAATGTAAGTGGCGGGATGGGGTATAACGGGAGATGAGAATGGAAATATAAGAACGAGTAGAGGAGAGAAGTGTCTTGAATGAGAGAAGTAAGATTTTGTAAGATATCTGGAGTTTGATAGGCAGCCATTGGAGAGTTTTGAGGAGGAGTTGGGCAGGGACAAACCTAGGTGACAGAAGAGTAATTCGTGCTGCAGCATTCTGTATAGATTGAAGTGGATGGAGATGGGAGGCAGGAATGCCAGACAGAAGAATGTTGCAATAGTCCATGAGGGAGAGGATGATTGATTGAATAAGAATTTTAGTTGTGGAGTAACAGAGGAAGGGACGGATTTTAGCAATGTTACGCAAAAGAAAGCGAAAGGATTTAGTGATGGCATTAATATGAGGGGAGAATAAGAGAGACACGTCGATTATCACCCCTAAACAACTTGCTTCTGACACTGGATTTATGGTAATACCATTTACAGTCACCTGGAAAGGCTCTACAGGGCCAGGCCTAGGTGTGATGAGGATTAGTTCTGTTTTAGACATATTGAGTTTGAGGTGCCTGTGAGCCATCTATGAGCCGAGAGGCAGTCTGTGACTTTAGCCTGAATATCAGAAGTCAGTCGAGTTGCAGATAAGCAAATCTTGGTGTCATCTACATAGAGGTGATATTTGAGACCAAATGAGTTAATAAGATCACCAGATGTTATTGTGTAAAGAGAAAACAGAAGCGGTCCTAGAACAGAACCTTGAGGAACACCAACAGAGAGTTGGACAGGAGAGGATGACGGGATGGAAGAGGAGACACTGAAGGATCGGTTAGATAGATAAGAGGAGAGCCAGTCCAGTGTTATGTTATGGATTCCTAAGGAGTGAAGAATGCGGAGGAGGAGAGCATGATCAACAGTGTCAAAAGCTGCTGAGAGATCAAGCAGGATAATTATTGAATCGTGCCCTTTCGATTTTGCAATGTGAAGATCATTGACCACTCTTGTAAGAGCAGTTTCAGTGGAGTGATCAGTGCGAAATACAGATTGTAAAGGGCCAGCAGGTTGTGTGTGTGTTAAGGAGGTCAAGCAAGCATGAGTAGGCTAGGCCTTCCAAGAGTTTAGAGGCAAATGGCAGGAGAGAAACAGGTCAATAGCTAGAGGGAGTGTTACTGTCAGAGGAGTTGTTCTTGAGGATGGGTGTTACTAAGTCATGTTTGAAGTCGTCAGGAAATGTAGCAGTGGCAAAGGAGGAGTTAAAGATCTGTAATAGGAAAGGGATTAGTGTAGGGGAGAGAGAATGGAAGAGGTGAGAGGGGAGCGGATTAAGTGAACATGGAGTGGAGGGAGAGGAGGATAGCAGGTTAGTCAGTTCCTCCTTTGTGACTAGTGAAAAAGAGTCCAGAGTGCCAGGAGGGAAATGAGGGAGGCTAGGAAGGGATATACAAGGTGGGATATTATCCCGGATGGAGTCCACCTTGAGGAAGGAGAGGCTCATAGTGACTGCTATCACTATGAGCAAAGAGACATTGATGGCTTTTTTTAGCCCAAACTGACCAGGAATGAGAGACAGGGATGAAGATGGGCATCAGCACCACCACTAGTAGTCAGCTTTTGAAATTAGAGGAATTTGCAACTGCTCTAATCTCTGCTGCTGAGATGCAAGGGCAGCAGGATGATGAGGAGCAGGCTAGTGTGCCACAGATCATCATGGACACAGTGGGAATGGGGTCAACAAGTGATGTAGGACTAGAACAGGTTCCACTTGCCAGCAGCAGCAATACTCCTGATCCTAGTTGCAGTGCTAAATCTGAGGCAGTAGCAGTAACATCATCCTCTGCCACAAAAAGTGATGGGGAATGTGGAGAACAAGAAGTAAGAGGCCATTCTTCTCCATCTGTTCTCTTCCCCCTGAAGTCATCATGGGTGTAGGACTATTTTTCTCTTGGGGCAGGTACAGTACAGTCATCAGCAACGGCACTGTGCACAATTTGTGACAAGTCAGTGAGAAGGAGAAAGGAAGGAACGCACCTTGGCACAAGCACCCTGATATCACACATGAAACACAGACACCATGACATTTACGTCAAACATGTTAAAGACAAACACCCACCACAGAAATCAAGCACCGCTGTTGCTTTACCCAATGACTCTCCAGAAAGGCAACAAAAGGAAAGGAGCAGATCAAGGAGAAGGAAGAGTAGAAAAACCCAGGAAGAGACTAGAAGTTCCATGATGAGTGAAACAACCAGCTCGCCATCAGCTTCTTCCTCTAGGGTAACTACATCTTCTGCCAATCCAAGCCACTCTGTTGATGTTAGGATGTGGCAGTTCATCTCTACCCATTGCACACTATATGGTGCACTGACCACATGCCAGTGTAGTGAAGGAGAATCTCAAGCAGTGCATCAAGCAGCATCTGAGGAAATTCCATTGCACAGAATATGCTAAGATGGTGACAGGGAAGGTTTATCATTACTATTACTCATGTGTCCTTAGTGGGGGTGTGGCACTTGGTTTCTGGTGAAGGGATTTCACATTGGGGACCATAAGATCACAGTCTCCCTTGGGCTATCCTGTGCTATCCTGTGCTTCCTTACCTCTGTATGGCCACCGGCCAGCATGACCTCCGGCCACTTCCTCATTGCTACATCAGGTAACAGTCACTAGCATGGACGCCTGTTTATGGGCCTATTCTTGGTGGCCTAATTGGTTCCCGCCTCCTTCTGCTCCTTTAGAAACCTCCTTGGGGCTAGGAGTCATTGCCCTTTTATGGTGTTTCTGCTATTGTGTTTTGTGCTCCGTTGTGAACTGTGCCTTATCTGAGAATCTGCTCTGTGTATGACCTCGGCTTGTCTGACTATCCACATCAGTTCTGACCTGTGGCTCTGGCTGACTACTCGCTCTATGTATGACCCCGGCTTGTCTGACTACCCACATCGGTTCTGACCTGTGGTTCTGGCTGACTACTCGCTCTATGTATGACCCAGCTGTCTGACTACCCACATTGGTTCTGACCTGTGGCTCTGGCTGACTACTCGCTCTGTGTATGACCCCGGCTTTCCCGATCAGTGGCCCTGGCTACTACCCGCTCAGTGTAGCCTCTGGTTGCCTTCCTTGAGGGCCTGGTTACTTTTGCTCCTTGTAATCCTCTGTTTGCCTAACCAGTGGCCCTGGCTCCTACTAGCTCAGCATAGTCTCCGGTTGTCTGATCAGTGGCCTGGTTACTCTCACTCCGTGTAGTCCCCGGCTTGTCTGACCTCTGACTTTGGCTTCCTACTCGCTCCCTACACTACCTGCTTGCCTGACCTGTAGTCTCTGTGTCTCTTGGCTCTGGTCTGCTTTTGCTCTCTGTCGCCTCCGTTCTCAGACCAAGTGGTGACTTACACATATTCTACCATTCTCTGTTGTCCCACTCGAGTAGTGCAGTGTGAACACAGTGTGCAGCTCCGGAAGGACCTTGGGTCCTATTTGCTTGTCTGTGGTTGTGTGGGCTATACTATTTTTGCTGTACATTATAAATAAAGGTGGCTATATTTCATACAATTGTGTCTGTCCTTCTTTTGCCTGCACACCGTGATACTTAAATGTCATGGTGTTTGGATAGAGTTGTGCCAGGTGTTTCACGTGAATCCAGCTGTCCCCATTGTTCCACTTCCCAGTCCTTCCCTTATTTACACTGCAATTGCTGATATGAGAGGCACAACACACCCATGATTTTGGAGAAGGGGCAGGTAGAGAAGCATAATTAGCCAGCTTGTTCTTTTCTCCACATTTACCTGAATTGGTGGGGGCTAGTTATGGTGCTGCTACTGCCTCAGGTGCATCACTGGACGTAGTCATGACAAGTGGAACCTTGAACATCCATCACCCATACTACTGCTGTTGTTGATCCCATTCCCTTTGAGCTTCCCAATCATCCTGCTGCTTAAACAACTCAGCAGCAGCAGCAGCAGCAACAGCAAGAACAGTAGTCGCAAATTCTGCAGTTATATCAGGGCATTTGACCTGACACGACATGACCTGCTGACATTTTTTTTCCTCAGGGCTTGTGCTTAAAAAAAAAACAAAAAAAAAACATAGGCCTACAAAAAATAAACAATTTTTAGGGGCTTGTTTCTAACAAGCCTAAGTCCTAAAAATCAATATTTCCTTAGAGCTTGTGCCAAACAAGCCAAAGTCATTCAAATCAATGTTTCCTTAGGCCTTGTGTCAATCAAGTCTAAGTCCTACAGGCTTGTGCCTCTAATAAGTCTAAGGGCAAGATATTCAGAAAGTGGTGGTAACTGAAATTGTCTGTAATATGAATAAAAAAGTTCTTACACTACGGTCCGTCATATCTCAGACATGTTACCGTCATTTTTTTGCATCCAATTCCGCCATCTCCATCAAAGGGAAAAAACTACTTAAAAGTGGGTGTGGCTCAATCTACCATCATATTGTAAGGTATTTTCAGAAAAAAATATTTGTTTCAAAGTCACTTTTTTGTCTGATTAAAAGGATAGTAATACTTCATTATTACTATCCACCATATTGTAACCCTTAAAATTCTGAATTCAATGATACCAGCGGCATCTCTCAAACCTTTATGGTTTGAGAGATATCCAAATTCAAAGTTCTCTCTCCTCTCTCACTGGACGTAAGCGTTATAGCTGACAGCAGGGGAATCCGGTCTGTGAGCAGCCAGTGGTTCTGCGGCAGTGCTGAGATTGTGTTATAGAAACAGAAATCCTTCACTGAAATGGTCTTCTACGTGTGCTTGCAAACCAAGAGCAAACCAAGCACAAACCAAGCACACGTAGAAGACTATTTTAGTGAAGGATTTCTGTTTCTGTAACGCGTTCTCAGGACTCCTGCAGAGCCGCCGCTTGCTCACTGACCGGATTCCCCGGCTCTCAGCTAGAATGCGGACGTCAGGGGAAAAGCCAAAAAGAAGGAACATTGAAAGTGGATATCTCTCAAACCATAAAGGTTTGAGAGATGCCACTGATATCGTTGAATTCAGAATTTTAAGGGCTACAACATAGGGGGTAGTAATAATGAAGTATTGCTATCCTTTTAATGTCATTTTTTCCCGGCAAACTAAAAATGGTCTAAACTTGGAGAAAACCAATTAAAGAAGCAATTTGCCATTTCAAAGACAGAAAAATATCCTTGTTTCTTTGAAAATTTTTATTTTAAAAACAAAATCAAGGATATTTTTAACTTCATGATTTTTAAAGGCAACGTTCATCAAGATCTTCTCACCATCATTTTTATTTCTGTAGACACATTTTCAAATGTGACAGATTTACTTCTGAAAATATTGTCCGTCTTTTACCACCAACTCACGATCCACCAATTTTTTCATTATGACGAGTTATTAAACATCTCACATAAGTCCTACAAATCAATGTTTCCTCAGGGCTTGGGCCTCTAACAGCAAATCTTATAAATCATCTTCTACAAAATACTCTATCACGGCAGCTATCAGTTCACCCCAGTGTCAGCTTATGTCAGGGGGTCCCTGCCTCTATCACGTTACATACAAATTATTATTATTTTATTTATTTATTTATTTATTATTAATTAACTATCCCTCCACCCCAGTAAACAACTCCCCCACAAAAAACCTTCCCTGCTCAACTGATTCTTTCACCCTCATACCTCTTTTATACTGTGCCTTTGGGAAATAAAATAATATTTGCTATGTGTTGTGTGTAAATTCAATGTTCACATTAATTTCAATGGAATGAGCTAGGAGAAAAAAGCGGAAAACTGTCACTATTTTTGGGAAATTATTCGCCAGGCGGGAAGTGCCATTTTTTGCCAGTTTTAGTTTGAGGCAAAACATTTCTCCCAAAAAACACAAGAAGAGATCAAACGAAGACTGAACAATTTAAGACTAACAAAGCACCTGGTCCTAATTTATACAACCAAAGGTTATTTTGGACCTCAGTGCAGCTTTAGCAAGACAACTCTTTTTACTCTTTAAAGACCCTATCACCACAGGCATAGTGCACAAGATTGTCTAGAGCCTTTATTTAAGAAGGGAACTAAAACAGAACCTGGGAATTTTAGGCCTGTGAGTTTGACCTCGATAGTGAGAAAACTTCCAGGAGAGGTAACAAGGGAAGTAAGGTACTTCTACTGACAACCCATTGTCTATCACTTGAATAACATAGTCGAAAGTTTCAGCTAGATCAGTTTGGTGATATCTTTCTGTTGCTAACATTGATTTGTGAGTCATTAGAGTTCACTTATGCTACATTCCTCTCCTTTATTAGCATTGCATTATATTTCTTATTACAGGTTCACAAGCCTGTAATTGTCCTTCCTATTGCCTTTTCTGTGAATGATTATTATACTGGTCATTTTCCAGGAATCTGCAACTTCTGTTGTCAACAGTGACTGATTAAAACACATACCTA
The DNA here is from genome assembly GCA_037306005.1 of Rhinophrynus dorsalis. Lineage (NCBI taxonomy): Eukaryota > Metazoa > Chordata > Amphibia > Anura > Rhinophrynidae > Rhinophrynus > Rhinophrynus dorsalis. The sequence goes on along the minus strand of CM074719.1, from coordinate 633,223,288 downwards.
AGAGCGCTGGTGTAAGGTCTTTTAATACTCCTGGATGAATTCATCTGGACCAATAGATCTGTCCTTTTTATGCTTGATAAAACCAGTAAAATGTCAACCTTAATAAACAGACTTGTGTCCTCTGATTTAACTTTGATACGTCTTCCATTTGTTGGGCTTTCCCAACCTTCTCTAAAGACTGAGATAAAACAATCATTTACACTAGCAGATATACCCTTGTCTCCTTACACACATGTAACATTTTATGACTTTAATCTTATTATTTATCCTGTACTATTTCTCTTCTGACTAAAATACCTAAAGAAGGTTTGTCACCCTTTTTGCAGGCTTTGCTATTTTTCTTCTGTTTGGGATTTAGAATGTCATATAATGCTATTAATTTCCTTCTGTTTAAACTTGTAAATGTTTCTGTCTTCCAGGATAATGTGCAATACGGTCAACTCTTCTCTTCTTTGTATCGTGAAATCTTGTCCACATTGGAGTATAAGGAACTGCTTCTCTTTCCAGTAAGAGGTACTGTTCTCCACATTGGAGTATAGGGAACTGTTCTTCTCTTTCCAGTAGGGGGAACTGTTCTCCACATTGGAGTATAGGGAACTGTTCTTCTCTTTCCAGTAGGGGGAACTGTTCTCCACATTGGAGTATAGGGAACTGTTCTTCTCTTTCCGGTAAGAGGTACTGTTCTCCACATTGGAGTATAGGGAACTGTTCTTCTCTTTCCAGTAGGGGGAACTGTTCTCCACATTGGAGTATAGGGAACTGTTCTTCTCTTTCCAGTAAGAGGTACTGTTCTCCACATTGGAGTATAGGGAACTGTTCTTCTCTTTCCGGTAAGAGGTACTGTTCTCCACATTGGAGTATAGGGAACTGTTCTTCTCTTTCCAGTAGGGGGAACTGTTCTCCACATTGGAGTATAGGGAACTGTTCTTCTCTTTCCAGTAGGGGGAACTGTTCTCCACATTGGAGTATAGGGAACTGTTCTTCTCTTTCCAGTAGGGGGAACTGTTCTCCACTTTGGAGTATAGGGAACTGTTCTTCTCTTTCCAGTAGGGGAAACTGTTCTCCACATTGGAGTATAGGGAACTGTTCTTCTCTTTCCAGTAGGGGGAACTGTTCTCCACATTGGAGTATAGGGAACTGTTCTTCTCTTTCCAGTAAGAGGTACTGTTCTCCACTTTGGAGTATAGGGAACTGTTCTTCTCTTTCCAGTAGGGGGAACTGTTCTCCACATTGGAGTATAGGGAACTGTTCTTCTCTTTCCAGTAGGGGGAACTGTTCTCCACATTGGAGTATAGGGAACTGTTCTTCTCTTTCCAGTAGGGGGAACTGTTCTCCACTTTGGAGTATAGGGAACTGTTCTTCTCTTTCCAGTAGGGGGAACTGTTCTCCACTTTGGAGTATAGGGAACTGTTCTTCTCTTTCCAGTAGGGGGAACTGTTCTCCACATTGGAGTATAGGGAACTGTTCTTCTCTTTCCAGTAAGGGAGATTATTGACCACATTGGAGTATAGGGAACTGTTACTCCAACTGTTAAACAAATTGTATATCATCTGCCCCTCCCGGACATTCAGATACTAAGTTTTCCCACTCATACTTTTCTTCTGCCCCTTCTTATCAAAGCCACCTTGCAATAGACCCTTTTGGAGATGAAGTTGGATTCTGACAGTGGACTTTTACTACTCCGAGGTGTAATTCAGCAAAACAAACCACTGATAATTCTAAATAAGTACTGCCCAAACCCTAATCAAATATCCTTCTTAATGAAAACTTTATCTCTTCATGACAAATCTAACGAAGGCAGAATAGGGGTAGGGGTGGGCAAAAAGTGAGAAAAATTTCCTGCTTGACTTTTCGTGAAAAAATGATGATCTTTCCGCAAAAGTTTTCTCCTTTTCTCTAATGCATAATTTTTCTCCTTTTCGCCTATTCCAGCAAATTTTTCACCCATTTCAACACATTTTTCTCCTATTTTTAAAATGGTGCAACATTTCCCAGCACAATATTACTACTTCTGAGGGCCCTAGTGGAGAAATAAGTAGCTGGAAGTTACAGTTGTGAGTCCTACAGCAACATATACCTTTAAAATGTGTTACCATGCAAAGTGCATTTGTCCTTTGCCCACAACACTAACTTCCTGCTTAAGTGACACTGGAACATATTCATAATGATGTCAAGTGATAAAAAAATAAAGTACAACCTACAATGTGTCAGATGTGTATGGTAGTGGTGGTGAGTGGCTGGCATGGTGTGATTGGTGGGACCTTGACAAACTACATCCACCCTGGGAGAAGAAGAGGGATCATCATTGATTGCACATGCTGCAGCAACGATTGCTGCACTCAGTTTTTGTACTAACACTATACTCCCACGTCCCTGCACTGCTCCACCCCTCCCCCTCCTGCTTGTGCATTTACTAGACTTTACTCAACTACTGTGTGTGTTTTTACTTCTCTACAGTACACAACTGATGGAGTGTGATGTCTTGCCTTGGCCCTCAACAAAATTCTCAATGTCGTCTGTTGTCTATCAAGTCTTCCTCAGTCATAGAGCTCCCAGTCAGCTGTCTAATATATTTATTTAATTATTTATGTTTTTTTTATTATTTTATTTTTTTAAGTTGTCCGCCCTATCTTATCACAGTTGTCCAAAAAAAAAAAATATATATATATATAACTAACAAACAAAATCAACAACTTCTTTCCCCAGAATTTCCCAGCACAGAGACAATAAAAGCTAAATCAACAATCAGTTTGGACCCCAGCTGCCTGTGTCTTGCCAGTCAGTCACGCCAAATTTTGGGGTATTTTGGGTCAACCTTCTTCCTCACTTCTTCTCACCCAGAATGCCCCCAGACTCCCCTAATACAGATAATAAATGTCCTATCTTAATGACTCCCTAAACTAAGCTTCAGTTCCCCTTTAGTTGCTTCTCTAGCTCAAAAACATGCTGCTCTCTCTTCTCACAAACACAGAATGGCTGCTGTGAGAGCCTGACAGTAGTCTCCAGGGGTTTGTGGGAGTCCGGTCACTTGCCCGTATCTGTGTTGCCTCCGGTAACCCTAACGTACTAGGGTCAAATCACTTCCAGACTCCTGCCTGTGTTGCCACCGTTAACCCTAGTGTACTAGGTCAGATTACTGCCAGTGTCATGTCTATGTTGCCTCCGTTAACCCTAGCTTTCTAGGGTCAGACCACTGCCAGAGTCCTGTCTGTGTTGCCTCCGTTAACTCTAGTGTACTAGGGTCAGACCACTGCCAGAGTCCTGTCTGTGTTGACTCCGTTAACCCTAGTGTACTAGGGTCAGATCACTGCCAGTGTCCTGTCTGTGTTGCCTCCGTTAACCCTAGTGTACTAGGGTCAGACCACTGCCAGAGTCCTGTCTGTGTTGACTCCGTTAACCCTAGTGTACTAGGGTCAGACCACTGCCAGAGTCCTGTCTGTGTTGCCTCCGCTATCCCTAGTGTACTAGGGTCAGACCACTGCCAGAGTCCTGTCTGTGTTGACTCCGTTAACCCTAGTGTACTAGGGTCAGACCACTGCCAGAGTCCTGTCTGTGTTGCCTCCGTTAACCCTAGTGTACTAGGGTCAGACCACTGCCAGAGTCCTGTCTGTGTTGACTCCGTTAACCCTAGCGTACTAGGGTCAGACCACTGCCAGAGTCCTGTCTGTGTTGACTCCGTTAACCCTAGTGTACTAGGGTCAGATCACTGCCAGAGTCCTGTCTGTGTTGACTCCGTTAACCCTAGTGTACTAGGGTCAGACCACTGCCAGAGTCCTGTCTGTGTTGACTCCGTTAACCCTAGTGTACTAGGGTCAGATCACTGCCAGAGTCCTGTCTGTGTTGACTCCGTTAACCCTAGTGTACTAGGGTCAGACCACTGCCAGAGTCCTGTCTGTGTTGCCTCCGCTATCCCTAGTGTACTAGGGTCAGACCACTGCCAGTGTCCTGTCTGTGTTGCCTCCGTTAACCTAGCGTTCTAGGGTCAGACCACTGCCAGAGTCCTGTCTGTGTTGCCTCCGTTAACCCCAGCATCCTGGGGTCAGACCACTGCCAGAGTCCTGTCTGTGTTGCCTGCGTTAACCCTAGAGTTCTAGGTTCAGGTCACTGCCTGAGTACTGCCTGTGTTGCCTCCGCTATCCCTAGCCTGCTAGAGAGTTGCCCTGCAGTTACCCATCGCCTTGTGTCATCTAGTGGCGAGGTGGGGCTGTTGTGGTTATACTTGTTCCTGAACCTGTCCATGGATCAAGCCTACAAAGTCCTATTTTATATATTGCTACTGTGATATTCTTACATCCTGACCTGAGTCAGATCTGGGAAGTACTTGGTACAGACCTCTTCTGGACCTGAGTGGGGTGATTGTTTCAATAAAGCTTTTAAACCTTACCTAACTGTCTGAGTGTTCTTACAAAACCGTGACAGATGGACACCAGATTTGTTGACGATGTCCAGCCCCCACCCATACCCGATGACCCTATGGACATTGTCGAGGGTGAAGAAGGCCTAAGGGGGATGTGAATAAGAGACACATTGATCAGAGAACTATTCAGTATGTAAGTATAATACATGTATGCCCACAAGCCATGCATACACACTCACCACAACACACATGTTCTGTTTTATCCCACAGGATCAGTGACACAGTTCTGACACTGGCTGCAGTATGGACCACCAACATTAACCATTCCATGGATGAGTCATATTGGGGCTAGAGATTCCAATGACATCTGACACCCTGTTGTCCATGTTGATACTGCTACCTGAAGGATATCATGCATGTCCACCTGGAAACCAAGGTACAACACTGTAACCATGTTTAGCATATCCCAGGACTCCATAGGTACCAACTAAAGTGTTTTGCTATAATCAAAGCCATAGCAACCTTGGTACCCCTGTAGCAAGAGAGTCTCATCCAGTGCAATGCATCAGATAACACTGTGTCACATCAGGGATTAAGGGGACATTCGAGTGAACATGGGACCTGTAGTTTGTTAGGGCTGAAAAGAGCACCAGAGGGATGGATCTACAGTGGAAGTGTGTTATACAACATAGAGGTCATGAAATGTGGATCAGATCTCCAGGGATATCATGCTTACCTGGGTGTGTGCAGTGATATGTTCCCCTGACTACACACACCTACATATATGTAGCTCCATATATATATAATAGCTCCATGAAACAAATATATTTGGGCTGCCACTGTCACTCTCACAGTGGCAGCCCAAATACATTTGTTTCATGGTGCTATTAGGACATATTTATAGATGTGTGTATTCATGTCAGGGGCACATAGCCCTAGGGCTGGTTGACATACCCTTAGTTCTCTCCACAATGGGTTACAGACGAGTAGACTACACGTTACAAAGCAATGGTTTGTGTACTCCCCTGTAACGGAAAATATTAAGTGGATTATCATGTTGAAGCTGTTGCATGACGATCAGTTGGAGGTTGCTGTTTCAAATCCTGTCCCCTTGTCCCACAGGCATCCATAGCACGATCCATCCTTGAACAGAGGTGTTTCCATGTGACTGGACTGAAGCCTTGACAACACTTCCATGAAGCTCACCCCTTGATGTCTCAAGTGATTGTGTTGGTGATGTAATGTTTGACCTGATGTTCACAGCAACCTCTACTGGGACATTCTCACATAGACACAGAAGACACTAATTCATGTGTGTACTAACATTCAGGTATCAAACCTGTACAGTAAGAATGCACATCTACAGAGTTACCAAACCTGAGCAGTTCAGTAGGGTTTCCAAAGTATTCATATTTAGTTTAAATGTACCTTTTGTGTGCTCATACAAGTGTTCAATGCATATAGGCAATATACACATGTATGTTTTAATGTAGTTTGAGACACAATAAGGAAGAACCATCACTATTCAATCTGTGTCTGTATGAATAAATAGTGGATTAGACATCTCTCAATTTGGAACCATACTGAAGGCTCGAGTATCCCCCATGCATAGGAAGGCTATCACAGTGCCTGTGATTCCTGTCAGTCTCATCTATGACAGATACTGATTTGCTGTGTTGGTTTGGCCCGCCCCCTGGTGACCTTTTTATACCTGGCTAGCACAACTGTCAGGCGCCCTTTCGTGGTGTTTCTGTACCAGTTACTGTTGCTGTGTTCCTGTGTTCCGGATTCCTGTGTACCGACTTGGCTTGTCTTGACTATTCTCCTGTGTTCCTGCTCGTGTATGACCCGGCCCGTCTGACTACCACCTTTGGATCCTGACCCGGTTTGGCTGACGTTCCTGCTCATGTACGACCCAGCTTGTATGACTGCCTTCTACATGCTCCGACCTGGCCTGGCTGACTTCCCGCTCCGAAGAACGACTCCTGCTTTCTACAGTGACCTGTGTTCCAGTTGTCGCCGCCGCGACATTTCTATCTGCTGTTCCAGCTTTTGGTGTGACTGCCTTGCCTGGTGTACTCCGATCAGTGCAGTGCATTTTCCTTTGCAGAGTTGTGCGAATACACGCCTCCCTCAAACTGCAGAGCCTTGCTATACCGCTGAAAAGCCTCGAGTAAATGTGCTAATTAACCCTAGCAGTGCCGCGGGGTTCCACTCTATCGCTACTCCTGTAAGAGTCTCTTTCTCGGTGAATACTACTGCTGAGCTGGCCGCTCTTCGTCGGCAGCTCCACACATCCTTGCAGAGTGTTTACATCCATTTGGGCCGGTTGGGCGCCTGAGACTCTCTCTCTTGTTCATTGAGCGATTCCGCTTTACCGAGTGGTGGCAGGCACAGGCATCAGCATTCGTATTCCGGTAATCACGCCCGTGGGGGCTGTCGGCTCTAGCGTGTGCTATCCCGTTGTCCGGTTAAGTCTGAGGAGGCTTGGCAGTTCTCGCATTGAAGGCCGGTTCCAATCACGCCCGTGGGGGCCTTTCGCACTTGCACTAGCTGAAGCAGTTCCAGTAGGTACGCCCGAGGGGGCTACGTGGACTCTTGTGCTTCTTACTGAACACCGTGGCGAGGCAGTCCAGTATCCAGCCGGTGATAGTCTTGGTCTCCAGCATCAGCCTTATAACACCCTGGGCGTTCCAAACATTCACATCTGAGACTGACTGTTATCAAGGACTTAACCCCTGAGGGGTATACGCTATTCTATTACTGTGTAATTGTACTTATAAGTCATTTGTGCATTTACCATTATATCTATATATTATCTGTGTATATTTACCACCACTAGAGGGCGTGTTATTGCCTTACCTTATTTTAATAAAACTGTGTTCTTATTCACCCAATGGTCTGAGTGTCTTAAAAAAACCGTGACAGTACGAAAGGGCCATGACCTCAGACGGTAAGGGTGAAAGTCAAACACAGAACATCCATTGGAGAATGGATGTTCATGAGCAGCGCATGGACCAATTGACACTGGCTTTGCAGACGTTACTCGAACGCACAATATTTGGACAAGCCTAGTCCTAATCCGGTGGTCACCCCAGTCCTGACACCGGATAATCAGTCCATAGTCCCATCAGCCAATTCGAAAGGGCTAACGGCATCTGCACCGCTACCGTTAAGGTATGATGGCGAGCCTTCCCTTTGCAGGGGATTTATTAATCAATTAGAGATATTTTTGGAGTTGGCACCCCAGGCATTTCCTAACGACCGTTAGCTTCCCACTGATCCTTGTGGTGGTGGTGGTGGAGTGAAGTGTTCCCTCCTAGTCTGGCCAGCATTACAATCGACGGATTCCAGTTGCCTTGTTGGGGTGCGCGGCGTGGCGCTATTCTTATCTTGTCGACCGTAAGCATAGCATCCGTGCTATAGCCACTTACTCTAACCGCCTGTGGCGGTGTGCACACGCGAAGTACTGGTACAGTGCTATCAAGTGCTGACTGAGTTACTCAGATCTATCTGTGTCTCCCTCTGTGCTATTGCTGGGCTCACTCCCTGTGGGAGTTCCTGTATACCTCTGGGCATCTCCTGTTAACTTGTTCAGTGCCTAGACAATCCTTGTGCTCCTTCGCTGTTGCAGTGCCTGGGCTAGGACCAACACTTGCGTTATTAAACACTCGGTAGTGTGTGGAGACACTGAGCTCTATTCCTTATCTAGTGGCCTTCGGGCCTAGAGCCAGCAATTGCTCTTTATTCCACTGTCGTGTGAGGGGACACTTGTGGCCTTCCAGTTGTCTGCCTACGATCCACCCCTAGCGTTCTAGGGTTTACCATCCGTAAGTGGTGGCCTCAGTCACAGTGGGACCCCTGTCCCTTGGTCAGTGTTGCCTCGCTGCTTATTTGGGTTCTCTGCCACCCAGGCGTCTGGGTCTCATGCTAATTACCATCTCCAGGACTTCCTGCCATCCTCTGTCCTAATGTCAGTCTGGGGTCCAGTAGCCTGATCTTTCCAGGCCCTCTAGGGGAGGGTTGCCTGCCTTAGATACCTCCAGTTTCCTGCATCCTATCTCAGTCATTCTGATTACAATCATTGCCTCATTGACTACTATATATTGCTGTTTCGTATTGTGGGACTGCGGCCTTATTCCTTGTATGCACTTTACTCAATTAAGTCATTTTAACCTTACTGACCTGTCTGAGTGTTCATCAAAAAACCGTGGCACATATGTAGGGGTGGCCAAAGTCCCGGGCAGACAGGACCTTCCTGGTGGTTGTGGTGCTGCAGCAGGTTAGTAAGGTCCCGAGGAGGATGGCTGCATTGACCTCTCAAAATAAAACCAGTCCTGTTAGTGTGGGGAAGCAGCTTGTGGGACAGCAGATGCTGTAGGTGGTGGTGCATAAGATGCTGTAGGTGGTGGTGCAGAATAAGATGCTGTAGGTGGTGGTGCAGAATAAGATGCAGGAGGTGGTAGTGCAGCTGAGGATGCAGGAGGTGGTGGAGCAGCTGAAGATGCTGGAGGTGGTGGTTTCAGCTGTGTAGGGTGACCATGTGCCAGTCCCATCCTCTTGCTCCCCAAGAGGAATCTCTTCTGGGGATGTGTGTGCCTCCTCCACAGCCTCCTGCTGTGCTGCAGACCCGTATGCTGTGTGGGGAAATGAAATGGTGTGATTGGTAATGTGCACAATGACAGAATTAATGCAATATTATTTAATTGACATGTGGATCTCTGGTTGTTATGATGGTATCCTATTCATTGTGTTGTGATGCATGGAATACCACCCTGGCAATCACAGCGACATGAGGTCTGTCCAAGTTAATTCCCCAGGGCACCAATCAGGTGAGTACTGAGAGATTTCTATGATTAAGGTCTGTTGCTGTTTGGATCATTCGCTCCATCTTTGTGAGTGACCCAGCCTTGCTTAATCAGGCCTGTTGGTGTGCCACCTACAGTGCTTGACATTTGGTTTCCATGTATATACTGTAAATAGTGGATGGTATAACATCCATCCATAGTATCACCACTCCTGAGGATTAGTGATGAGCGAGCACCCCAATGCTCGGATGTTCGGGTGCTCTGACCGAGCACCCCCTGAGGCTCGAGTGCTCGGCCGAGCATCCGAGCCCCATTGAAGTCAATGGGAGGACTCGAGCATTACACCAGGCACCCCCTGCTCTGATGAGGGGAGGGTGCCTGGTCCATAGGAAAAGGGCAGAAAAAGATGGAAACACTACAGAAATGGTTCAGGGACAGCATAGGGAGGATGTCTGGATGCATCTTGGACTCCAACATCGCTGCTGGGAACGATCTTTCGCCCGTAGTACGCCATTTTTACAGACTGACCGTAAAACACACAAAAAGGAAAATAAAAACGACTTTAGGCGAAAAATTGTTACCAAACAGTATTTGCTGTATATTTACTTGTATATCATCTGCAAATTCTCCCAAAAATTTCATCGATTTTCTGAAGTGAGGCCATGATTAAGAGGGAAACGTGCGCAGAGGCAAATTATCCCAAAAATTTCCTTGATTTTCAGAACTGAGGCCATGATTAAGAGGGAAACGTGCGCAGAGGCAAATTATCCCAAAAATTTCCTTGATTTTCAGAACTGAGGCCATGATTAAGAGGGAAACGTGCGCAGAGGCAAATTCTCCCAAAAATTTCCTTGATTTTCAGAACTGAGGCCATGATTAAGAGGGAAACGTGCGCAGAGGCAAATTCTCCCAAAAATTTCCTTGATTTTCAGAACTGAGGCCATGATTAAGAGGGAAACGTGCGCTGAGCTGACCATCTAAAACATTATGGGTGAGGGTCTGCTGCAGAGCTGACCATCCTAAACATTATATGCGAAGGCCCGCTAGTGAGCTGACGCTATAAAACATTATATGAGAGGGCCCGCTAGAGAGCTGACCCAATAAAACATTATATGAGAAGGCCCGCTGGTGAGCTGACCTATATAAAAATTGGCAAACAGGGCCCGCTGGTGAGCTGGCCCTATATAAAAATTATATCACAGGGCCCGCTGGTGAGCTGGCCCTATATAAAAATTATATCCCAGGGCACGCTGGTGAGCTGGCCCTATATAAAAATTATATCCCAGGGCATATGGAAGAGGAGGAGGAGGATGAGAACATTAAGAGTCAACCATATACCCGTTTTTGGGGTGGAAGGGGTGAATGGGAATACAGAGTATTCCCATCATTGTAAATAACATATATAAAGTGAGTTTATGTTCCCCCGGGGCTTTCCTCCAGTGGAGTGGAGAAGTCAGGGGAAATCCAGGCCTTGTTCATTTTTATAAGTGTCAACCTATCAGCATTGTCGGTGGAAAGGCGGATACGCTTATCTGTTATGATGCCACCAGCAGCACTAAATACCTGCTCAGACAGAACGCTGGCGGCAGGGCAGGCCAGCACCTCCAAGGCGTAGAGTGCCAGTTCATACCACGTGTCCAGCTTGGACACCCAGTAGTTGTAAGGCACAGAGGGATCATTGAGGACGCTGACACGGTCTGCTACGTACTCCTTCACCATCTTCCAAAACTTTTCCCTCCTTGTGACACTAGGCTGCGCATCAGGGTGAGGGTGCTGGCGGGGTGTCATGAAGGTGTCCCACGCCTTGGAGAGTGTTGCCCTGCCTTTGTCGGAACTGCTGTGTGCTCCCCTTTTCTCCCCTTCTCGGTTGGCCAAGGTAGCACGTACTCTGCCGCCAGCGTTGTCAGATGGAAAATTTTGGAGCAATTTTTCAACAAGAACCTTCTGGTATTGCACCATTTTGCTTGTCCTCTCCACCGGAGGAATGAGAGATGAGAAATTCTCTTTGTAGCGGGGGTCCAGAAGGGTGAACACCCAGTAATCCGTGTTGTCTAAAATGCGTACAACGCGTGGGTCACGGGAAAGGCAGCCTAACATAAAGTCAGCCATGTGTGCCAGAGTACCAACAGTCAAGATTTCGCTGTCCTCACCAGGAGGCTGACTCTCAATATCCTCATCCTCTTCCTCCTCTTCTGCCCACCCACGCTGAAGAGATGGAACTAAAGTTCCATGGCTACCCTCTGTAGCGGAGGCAACCGTGTCTTCCTCCTCCTCCTCCTCCTCCTCCTCCTCCTCCGCCTCCTCCAATTGTCGCTGAGAAGACGAAGTGAGGGTGCTCTGGCTATCACCTTGTGTAAGCTCTTCCTCCCCCATTTCCACCTCTTCCACATGCAAAGCGTCGGTTTTAATTGTGAGCAGCGAGCGTTTCAGTAGACACAGAAGTGGGATGGTTACACTGATAATAGCGTTATCGCCGCTCACCATCTGTGTCGATTCCTCAAAATTGCGTAAAACCTCGCAGAGGTCTGACATCCATTCCCACTCCTCACTTCTGATTACAGGAAGTTGAACGGAGAGGCGACGACCGTGTAACAGCTGGTACTCCACTACTGCCCTCTGCTGCTCACAAAGCCGGGCCAACATGTGGAAGGTGGAGTTCCAGCGCGTGCTCACGTCACACAGCAGCCGGTGAGCTGGCAATTGTAAGCGCTGCTGCAGCTTCAACAGGCCGGCCGAAGCTGTAGATGACTTACGGAAATGTGCACACACGCGGCGCACCTTGGTCAAGAGATCATGCACATTGGGGTAGGTTTTTAGAAATCGCTGCACCACTAAATTAAATACATGCGCTAGGCATGGTACGTGTGTGAGCTTGCCGAGCTCCAAAGCCGCCACCAAGTTACGCCCATTATCACACACAACCATGCCTGGTTGCAGGTTGAGTGGCGAGAGCCACTGCTCGGTCTGGTGACTAATCCCCTGCAACAGCTCTGAGGCCGTGTGCTGTTTGTCCCCAAGGCAGATCAGCTTCAGCACGGCCTGTTGACGCTTCCCCACTGCAGTGCTACACTGCTTCCAGCTACTGGCTGATGGGGGAGTGGCGGTGTGTGTAGAGAATTCGGAGGTGGAAACGGAGGAGGAGGAGCCAATAACGTAGGTGCTGGTGGAAACCCTGATGGAGGTAGGGCCCGCAATCCTCGGCGTGGGTAGCACCCGTGCCATCCCAGGGTCCGAGTCGCTCCCAGCCTCCACGACATTCACCCAGTGTGCCGTCAGGGAAATGTAGCGTCCCTGGCCACAAGCACTTGTCCATGTGTCAGTCGTTAAGTGGACCTTCCCAGTAACTGCGTTGGTCAGGGCACGGGTGATGTTACGGGACACATGGTGGTGTAATGCGGGGATGGCACACCGGGAAAAGTAGTGGCGGCTGGGGACGGCGTACCGAGGGACAGCTGCTGCCATCAGGCTGCGGAAGGACTCAGTGTCCACAAGCCTAAATGGCAGCATTTCGATGGCCAGTAATTTTGAAAGGTGTGAGGTTAGTGCTATGGCCTGTGGGTGGGTGGCTGGGTACTTTCTCTTGCGCTCAAATGCCTGGGGTAACGACATTTGGACGCTGTGCTGGGACAGGGAAGTGGATGTGGTCGCTGATGGTGCTTCAGATGGTACAGGTGCAGGGCGGGAGGTATGCGGGCCTGCGCCTTCGACAGGCGATTGGCCGGCACCGAAAACAGGGGAAGAGGAGGCAGTGGTGTGGCCTGCAGACACAGATGGGCGATCCAGGCGTTCCTCCCACTTACTACGGTGCTTGGATGCCATGTGTCGGATCATGCTGGTGGTGGTGAGGTTTCTAGTGTTCATGCCTCGGCTCATTCTGGTGTGGCACAGGTTGCAAACTACAAATCTTTTGTCGTCCGCACTTTCCTTAAAAAAACGCCATACCGCGGAACACCTACCCCTTGGCAAGGTAGATTTACGCAAGGGGGTGCTCCGTGGAACATTTGCGGGCCGGTTTGGTGCGGTCCGCCTTCTTTCTGTAGCCACACCACTGCCTCTTCCAGCCTGTTGCGGTGCTGCAGATGGCTCACCCTCAGGACTGCTGTCATCGCTCGGCTCTACACCTTCCCAGGTGGGGTCAGTCACCTCATCGTCCACCAAGTCCTCCTCCACTTCCTCACTCTGATCATCCTCCTCAAGTCTTGATCCCACCACATACTCGGTCATTGACAACTGTATAACATTCTCCTCAACAAGGTCTTGAGAAGGAAATAGTGGTTGATTTAATGGCAACTGTGTCTCATCATCATCATCATCATCCACTACTTCCTTTGACCTTAAATGCCGTTCACATCTGTCATCTTCTTGTGATTGGGTAGCCTCTAGAGGTTGTGAATCAGGGCACAAGATGTCATGTTCCTCTGCAAGCGTGCTTGGAGAGAGGGTCAAATGAAGGATTGGTGATGAGACGAGCTCATCACTATATCCCAGTGTGGGATCACTTCTTTGACCAGACCGTGTATGGTGGGAGGAAGGATGATCAGAGTGAGGATTATGTTGACCAGACTCTTGGCTACTGAGAGTGGACTTGGTGGAAGACAGGGTGGTGCTTAACCGACTGGAAGCAGTATCAGCTGTCATCCAACCGACCACCTGTTCGCACTGGTCGGACCTCGAGAGTGATGTCCTGCGACGCCCTGTGAAATCAGACATGAAGCTAGGTATGGTGGATGTCTTTCTTTCTTGTGCTCTGGCACCAGGCACAGTTTCTCCGCGTCCTGACCCGCGCCCTGAACTTTCAGGATCACGTCCACTTCCCCGTCCCTTTTTACCCGCCTTCTTCATCTTACACGATATATATGACTTTAATATATATGAGTTTGAAAACTTAACAGTATTTCTTACTATTCTGCAACTCTGCAGAGTACACAGAATAGGCTGCTAAACTGCGGTGACACACACTGAATGGAATAAGTGACTTTAATATTTGAGTTTGAAAAATTAACAGTATTTCTTACTATTCTGCAACTCTGCAGAGTACACAGAATAGGCTGCTAAACTGCGGTGACACACACTGAATGGAATATGTGACTTTAATATTTGAGTTTGAAAACTTAACAGTATTTCTTACTATTCTGCAACTCTGCAGAGTACACAGAATAGGCTGCTAAACTGCGGTGACACACACTGAATGGAATAAGTGACTTTAATATTTGAGTTTGAAAAATTAACAGTATTTCTTATAATTCTGGAACTGTACAGAGTACACAGAATAGGCTGTTAAACGGCGGTGAAAGACACTGAATGGAATATGTGACTTTAATATTTGAGTTTGAAAACTTAACAGTATTTCTTATAATTCTGCAACTGTACAGAGTACACAGAATAGGCTGTTAAACGGCGGTGAAAGACACTGAATGGAATATGTGACTTTAATATTTGAGTTTGAAAACTTAACAGTATTTCTTATAATTCTGCAACTCTGCAGAGTACACAGAATAGGCTGTTAAACGGCGGTGAAAGACACTGAATAGAATATGTGACTTTAATATTTGAGTTTGAAAACTTAACAGTATTTCTTTATTTCTTATAATTCTGCAACTCTGCAGAGTACACAGAATAGGCTGTTAAACGGCGGTGAAAGACACTGAATGGAATATGTGACTTTAATATTTGAGTTTGAAAACTTAACAGTATTTCTTACTATTCTGCAACTCTGCAGAGTACACAGAATAGGCTGTTAAACGGCGTTGAAACACACTGAATGGAATATGTGACTTTAATATTTGAGTTTGAAAACTTAACAGTATTTCTTATAATTCTGGAACTGTACAGAGTACACAGAATAGGCTGTTAAACGGCGGTGAAAGACACTGAATGGAATATGTGACTTTAATATTTGAGTTTGAAAACTTAACAGTATTTCTTATAATTCTGGAACTGTACAGAGTACACAGAATAGGCTGTTAAACGGCGGTGAAAGACACTGAATGGAATATGTGACTTTAATATTTGAGTTTGAAAACTTAACAGTATTTCTTATAATTCTGCAACTGTACAGAGTACACAGAATAGGCTGTTAAACGGCGGTGAAAGACACTGAATGGAATATGTGACTTTAATATTTGAGTTTGAAAACTTAACAGTATTTCTTATAATTCTGCAACTCTGCAGAGTACACAGAATAGGCTGTTAAACGGCGGTGAAAGACACTGAATGGAATATGTGACTTTGATATTTTAGTTTGAAGACTTAACAGTATTTCTTCCTATTCTGCAACTCTGCACAGTACACAGAATGTGCTGCTACACTGCGGCGAAGCACACTGAATGGAATATGTGACTTTGATATTTTAGTTTGAAGACTTAACAGTATTTCTTCCTATTCTGCAACTCTGCACAGTACACAGAATGTGCTGCTAAACTGCGGCGAAGCACACTGAATGGAATATGTGACTTTGATATTTTAGTTTGAAGACTTAACAGTATTTCTTCCTATTCTGCAACTCTGCACAGTACACAGAATGTGCTGCTAAACTGCGGCGAAGCACACTGAATGGAATATGTGACTTTGATATTTTAGTTTGAAGACTTAACAGTATTTCTTCCTATTCTGCAACTCTGCACAGTACTCAGAATGTGCTGCTAAACTGCGGCGACGCACACTGAATGGAATACGTGACTTTGATATTTTAGTTTGAAGACTTAACAGAATGTGCTCTAATCTGCAACTTTGCACACTAAACAGAATGTGCTCTAATCTGCAACTTTGCACACTAAACAGAATGTGCTCTAATCTGCAACTTTGCACACTAAACAGAATGTGCTCTAATCTGCAACTGTGCACACTAAACAGAATGTGCTCTAATCTGCAACTTTGCACACTAAACAGAATATATATATATATTTTTTTTTTTTTTTGTTTTTTTCCCCCCACACCAAATAACCTGCTGCCCCCACACACAGTAGTCCTAAAAAGGACTTTTGGTTCTTTTTTTTTCACAATTTTTGTTTTTTTCCTCCCTACACTGCCTTTCCCTTCCTATCCTCAGCTCTCCCTGGCTCAGACTGAGCCGAACTCGATGGTCAGGTGCTATACAGCACCTGACCACGGGTTCTGGCCAGCCAATCAGTGTAATGCCAGCAGCCAACATGGCTGCTGGCATTACACCGATGTCAGAGCCTCCCTGCACGTTTATTGGCTGCGCAGCAGCCGCAAAACGTGCGGGGAGGAGACCCGAACATGGCGGGCGAGCACATGCGGTACTCGTACGAGTACCGCCATGTGCCGAGCAGAGCGATGCTCGAGCCGATCCGAGCATCGGCCGAGCATGCTCGCTCAACACTACTGAGGATCCATATGAAAACCAAAAGTATGACATGACAGTTCAAGTGAGAGGAAATTATTGCATACACAATACAAAGCACCTGAGGGGCTACACATGCCTTGAGCAAATCACTCTAATTTGCTCTCTCAGTGTGCGTTCGTCGCATTCATTTTTTTTTTTTTTGTAGTCTCCTTAAGCGGAAGGGCATCCCAGGCATGGGCCCTTGCTTCCATGTGCCTAGAGGGAATCAGCTGCACCCCACTGACGAGGTCCACACAGACCGAAATGTATGTCTGGGGTTGTACGGTTTCTCTCGTTCAGAGAGAATTTGCCTGACATTTCAGGGCTGGACTGCCTGAGAGTGGGACCAGACTGATATGAATATGGAAATTTTCTCTCTGCAATGGCACATGGGAGCGAAAAACGTGACTTGAGCAGCACCTGAGAGACTACACATGCCTTGAGCAAATCACTCTAATTTGCTCTCTCAGTGTGCATTCATCACATTCATTTGTTTTTTTATATCTGATTCCAGGCAGCCTTCCTCCTCACAGCCAGGCCAGGAACCCTTTCCCTCGGAAAGAGTA
The DNA here is from genome assembly GCA_037306005.1 of Rhinophrynus dorsalis. Taxonomy (NCBI): domain Eukaryota; kingdom Metazoa; phylum Chordata; class Amphibia; order Anura; family Rhinophrynidae; genus Rhinophrynus; species Rhinophrynus dorsalis. The sequence continues at coordinate 633,206,212 of CM074719.1, read as the reverse complement.
CACTCTCCCTCTCTAGAAAAGCCTCCACAAGAGCACTGTTCTCTTCTTTCATGTAACGGGGATCCCTGAGCCTTCCCCTCCTCAGCTCTGGCCTGTGAGGTGTCAGAGCTGTGCCCGGAATGTCCTGCCTGATCTGCCCCTGCCTGTGTGTGGTGCTCTGCAACAGGTACCCCTCGTCCCACTGACACACCTGTCCCTGCCCTCCGTGTGCCTACTCTTCTGGGCCGGGTCCCCCTCTGCCCTGCATATCTCCCACTTCCACCCCTACTCTCAACTGGGATGTCCTGCTTGTCTTCCTCCTCCTCCACTACTCTCCCCATCCCTCTCTCCTGTCCTCTCTCCTGGCCATCATTCACCCACTCACACTCAGGCACTCCCACAGGCCCTCACAGATGCACTCGATCCCACTCACTCTGTCACAATCTTTCACTCACAGATTCACGCTGTAAAAATAAAATTTAAGATATGTGTAAAGTGTTATAAAAATAAAAAGACTATGTGTATGTGTTTGTGTTTGTATGGGTGTGCAGATCTCTCCTCTCCAAACTCCAAAATCAAAACTCCTTCTACCTGCAATGACAGCTCCTCTCTCCCTCACTCTAAACGCTCCTGGGTCCTGTGATCTAGCTCGCAAAAACCTGAAACTAGACTTGTGCACGGGCAACATTTTCGGTAAAATTCGAATTCGGACAATTTTTTTTTTTTCTAATTCGGATGATCCTAATTTCGGACCGGGCCTATTCGATTCGGACGAAATTCTGATCCATTCCGAATTATTCGGCCGAATTTAACATGGGTTAAATTATAGCAGTGCGCCTCCGTGCACGCTGCTATCATTATTTGCAGACAGGGTGTGCATTTAGAAAAAGATCCATCCCAAAAACGGACATTGTCATACATTGAAAGTCTGTGCATGCCTCTACTCTAGCATGGGATGCCAGTCACAATTCAAACGTCGAACATCGAAAACCCATGCCTGTCATTCAATTTAGCATGTTCGAACATCGAAACCCCATGCCTGTCCTTCAATCTAGCATATGTTCGAACATCGAAACCTCATGCCTGTCATTCAATATAGCATATGTTCGACAAACCCATGCCTGTCACATCCTACTCAACATACGTGGTCGACTCGAATATGGACAAACTACATGTCACATTCTAGTTATTAATTTTCAAAATTGAATTTTTTAGGTGCAATATCACAGTGGCCTGAAATTTTACAGTGGCGCTGTTGCTACACGATCCAGCTCTGGTCCCAGGACCATAAATCTTCATAGGATGGTGTAGCAACAGCGCCACTGTACAATTTCAGGCCACTGTGATATTGAACCTAAAAAATGCAACTTTTAAAATAAATAACTTTTGAATGAAACACCTTTCAGCAGTGGGAGTACTCTTGTTTTACTCAGGGGGATAAACCCTACAACATATTTTTTTTTAAATTTTAAGTATTACTATCCCTTTAAGTTCTAAGTTTTCACTATAAAGTGTGAGATTTCCGTGTGCTGACTGTTATGGACACAGGTATGTTGCTTCAGAATTTGCGACAAAAACTGCGTCCATTACATGGATATGTTCCCCTGTCATAAAATCACATTTAGTGTTTTAGACACCATTTTCCTTTGTTGTCTCCCTGGTCTGTTTGGGCGGGAAAATGACAAAGGAGGACAACCTGCTCTTTTGTTTCTCTTCCTTCTAGGAGAAGGGGAGGAGGGGGTGTGTCAATCAGGTAAAGTGGGCTGGTGATGGGCGGGGCTTGCCAACAATAAGAGAGGTGTGCAGAGAGTCAAAGGGGCAGTCTTGGCAGGTCTTTTGGGGGAAGAAGGGTCTTGGAGCAAGAGAGCTATGGAAAGGGAGATGTGACCAGCAGCAAGGGGGCCATGCCTTGCCTAGGCCCCAAGAACTGTTCCAGGATCCTGGCCTGTTTTTTCCCTGCAGCACCATCCTCATTGTTCCAGATAGATGAGTATAGAAACTAAGTATCTCTCTATTATTTTCATACTATCTATAATATTTCTAGGAAAAATACCTTAGTAACCAACGTATAGTGTTTTCTACTATAATTGTTGTTTTATGTGTTTTATTTGCACTGCAGTAAGTAATTGTCTAGTTAATATTATTAGATGTTTTAGCTAGAATATATTTGATAATATACAGTGTATTGTTAATATTATTGTTTGTTATTAAATATTATTGCTTATTGCTAGTACTGGGGTGTTATTGTGTTAATTGTGGTATTGGTCATTAGGACAAATTTCTCTGGATATATCCTTTAATTAAAGGGTTGGCTTTTTGGGTGTGGGCAAATTCATATTGCTTCTAATAGCTGTGTTTGGGTTTGTGTGGTGTGAGCAAGTTGTAGGCCCTGGCCTTGCTCATAGATTTTATCTCAGAGCAAACACATGGTCTGACTCCATCTTGCTAGGCCCCAGCCTGTCTCCACATGGTTGAGGACGCTATTTTGTAAAAAGCACATGGTGTGAGTTTGCAGTTTCTTCACAACTACATTGATTTTAACACAGCTGCTATTGTGCAACCTTTTGCGCCAAATTAAGTCACCCAAAGCCACGAACATAAAACAAATGGCGTAGTTGAGCAGGGTATTCGCAGAAATTATTAATATTAATGATTAATAACCATTATTGACATATTTCCTAGAAATTAATATTTTGTTAAAAAATACATTTTTTTTTAAATTATTTTTTAATTAATATTTTTTCCTGGGCAATTTAGTCAGTAAGCCTCCCAAGTTATTTTTGTGTGCCAGTACCACACTGCGACAAGAGTGGTGGGTTTTAGTATTGTCACATTGCAAGGGGCTTATTCACTAAAAGAGGATTTGTGTGCTGGAATACTCTTGAACTGTAATAGGTGTACTTTTCATGCTTTGATTATAGACTTGTGGGGCCCTCATAGAGGAGTTTCAAACTTCGAAGTGTATAGATAAGTGCTCATATTACAGTTACCTGTATTGTCTGTATTGCATATATGATACGTGCCTGGGTATTGTGATGTATATGCCTGGTTATTGTGTAGGTGTATGGGTATAGATATATACAGAGGCAAGAGGGAGCGTTTACAGTTACACTGCTTCAATTAACCCTTGTGTACTCTCATTAGAGGAGTGCTAACTTTGAGGCATTTTAATTGTAACCGTTCAGGTCAAGGTTCTGCAATTGCCGGACGTGATATTTCTAGTGTGGCTAGATTTATTGCGCATATGCATATCTCTGTACTGTCAAGATTTCCTATTAAAGGGACTTTAATTAACTCTTGTGTGCTCTCTGTAGAGTGTAACTAACTCTGAAGTCCTACTTCAGTTAAATCCTTGTGTGCCTCTGCAGAGAAGTTGCTAACTTTAAAGTCACGCTTCAATTATAGCCTTGTGTGCTTTCCATAGAGGGTAACTACATTGGACAATTGACTAGTCACTAGCACTTGTACCTAGACAGGTGACTTGAACGCCTGAGGCAGGTGACTAACTAGCATTTGTACCATTTGCCTTTGTGGAGATGTCACTAACTTTGAAGTAGTGCTTCAATTATAAAACTTGTGTGCCCTTTCATAGGGAGAACTAACTTTGAAGCCTAATAGGAAGTCACCTGACGTGCAGGTGTGTGTATATGAGTTTGTTTGTTTTCTTCAAAGGCATAAAAACATTCAACAGTTTGTGTGTTCTGTAACTTTCATAGTGGTTTGCGTGTTTTCTCCCTGTGTGAAAGTAAAAACATACGTGTGCCTGCTAACTTGTGTTCAGGTACTTGGTTAAACACGCATATCTGTTCTGCTGTTAAAGTGCTTTAATTAGAAACACTTGTGTATTGCTTACAATACTAACTTTAAAGTATATTTAACAGAGAGCATGAATTTCCTGAGAGCATGAATTACTGAGTGCTTTGATGGGGGATTAATTCTACACTGCCCAAAGTAATATGTCTGGATAAACTGGATTATTACCTACATAACATCATACTCTATCAGGTGACTTTGAGCGCTTGTTCCCTAGGCAGGTGGCTAACTAGCATTGTACCACTGCAGTGGACAATTGACTAGTCACTAGCACTTGTACCTAGACAGGTGACTTCAAATACTTGTACTAAAATTCCCAAGACTGATGTATGTGTTATGTATGAGTTTGTTTGTTTTCTAGAAGGGCAGGGAAAAAAAAAAAACATTCAACAGTTTGTGTGTTCTGTGACTTTCACTGTTAGTTTGAGTGTTTTCCCATGAGTGAAAATAAAAACACATAAGTGCGGCCTGAGTGTGTGTGTTAGTGGTACAACACATAATAGTAAGGCTCACTACAAACACGTTATTGTCCTACCGTCTGATTGCGCTTGAGATTCTGACTGAGAGAATGGGATTCTTTAAGAAGAAGTTGAGTGCATTGATTGGGGGCAAAAGACCCAAATTTGGGGCTGTACCACATTGGGCTACTGCTATGGGTAGATGGAATGCCATAGCAGATGAGCTAGTACGTCACAGTGCTCCAGTGTACCCAGAGGTTGGCGAAGAGATAGGAGGTATGGCACTTAAGCTTGATTTAGGGGTCTATTCTAAACATGAGAGCAGAGCTGCGGCAGTAGTGGGGTGGATTATTTTACATGCCTTAAAAAATGAGGTAGTAAAGAGACAAGCCCTAGAAAGAGATTTAGCTGATGTAAAACAAAAATTGTTAATATTAAATGAATGTTTGGAAAATAACAATGCCCGTAAGACTGAATTACAGGAGACTAATACTCGGCTAATCAATAAACTTGACCGTAGTCGCTCTCACAGGGGTAAAGTGCCATACACCACCAGAAAGGTGAGAACACTGACTACAGGGCCCTGCAGGGACCCAGAGTCACTCTTCTCATCCTCCTCTGAAGAAAAGGAGTACTCAAAATACTCATATGTTTCCTCCTCTGATGATGACGAAAAGGTGGACAGCTTCAAAGCTCGCCCACTCATCACCCAGCAGAGAAAACAAAGGGTACACAGGGACTGTGATAGACATGAGTCTGTAAATGCTAAAAGAGGGTCCCCTTTGTCAATGATAAATGGTACAGCAGAAAATTGTCAGATTTTTGTGAGTACAAAAAGGTTAGTAGAATTGGGGAAATACAAAACAGAGGAAAAGGTTAATCAGAAAAGGGGTGTCTCCATGGCTAGCAAGCCAGAAAGGAAGGATGAAGGGATACCACCTATTGATAAACCTAAGAGGAATAATAAACAGGATGCTTCCGCACACACAAAGGTGTCAAGGAAAGAAATGATGGTAGATCTTGTTAAAGCTGGTGTCAATGTAGATGAGCTAAAAAATAGGTCAAATCATGTCTTGTTCAAAAGGTGGAAAGCTTTTAAGAGAAAGGTACATATTAATGTACCTATTTCTAAAACTCTCACTAATAAAGAAAATCTGATATACATGCCATCTGAATTTAATATTCCTGTTGCTAATTCCTGTCCTCCTGTTCCCCATCCTAGGAAAACAAAATCCCTGTACCCATTATGTGCCATAGCAGACAATGACGGAATGGACCCATGGGACGGCCAATCCCCAGCACAAAGTTACCCATCAAGGCTGGGGATCGACAGCCCCATGTTCCTTTGACTGTATGGTGGGGAAAGGAAACCAACCACACCTAGGTTTTAGCCTTAGTATACACTGGGGCCGAGGTAACAGTATTACAGGTAACCCTTCCAAACTTGTAGGCCCCATCATTTCACAGAGAGGGCCTAGGGGAAAGAGTAACTAAGGCTATACAAACCACAGTCACATATTCCATAAACAAAGGGCCCCTGGGTTTATGGATAATATTTTGAGTTTCTAATTTCCTGACAATATCTTGGGGGTAGATATATTGTTAGGACGCATAATAGAGATGCAGTTGAGAGGTGTTCAGATTTTGGCTTTCCTCACAAACCCTTTTATGTTCATGCGGCAGGGGAGGTGGTGAGAGGAAATACAAACTGGACACCTGTTGTCCTTCTCCCTCCCTGTAGTCCAACAAGGGCTACCAGGAGGGTTGAAAGAAATCAGATTAGTCAGTTTTAGTTCATCCTGCAATTTTGCTCTTTAAACACTCCTGTGATTCCTGTTAAGAAACCAGAAGGTTTCTTGGTGTGGAATGATAGATTATAGGGGACTCAATAGAGTGGCACCGCCATTGAGCGCTGCAGTCCCCAGTATCGTCCCTGTCATTTATGACAGCCAAACAGACACAGGGGTGGCATGCAGCGATTGAAATAGTGGATACTTTCTTTTCCAATTCTCATTGCACCTGAGTCACAAAATTCCATTTGCATTCACTTGGGAAGGAAGCTAATATACCTTTGATGTCCCAACACTATCTACACTCCCCCGCCACATGCCATGATCCGGTTGCCAGAGAATCAAGCCAACTTCCAATACCTTTTAGAGGCTGTGACATTAAAGGCCCCAACCACTTGGGGTGAAGAGGCCTACCTATCCGTGCAGAGGTGGGCCAGGAGTCCAGCTCTCATGAAGTGGAAAATGGTACGCACAAGAGCAAGGTGGATTAACAAAGCTTCAATGGTCTCGCGACATATGAATTCTTGCCACATCCAAATACTTGGAAGATACTTGCATTACAGCTTTCTCCAATCAAGTCAACTTTGCTATATGAGGAATTATACCCTGCAAAGAACAAAAGACGCTGGACTGTTGTCACATGCAATCCGTATGGAGAGGTGGTGATACAAGAGCAAGATACAGGTGATTCAAATTACCAGAAGTATGCTGATATAAAGAGACTACCTTTGGCTTATTACATGGAACATTAGTGTGGGGAGATACAGAACTTTGGGAGAAGATTTGGGCAGCCGCCTGAACAAGACTAATGCCAAGAGTTGTAGGGGAAATGAACCTTAATAAAACTACGGAAGAATTGACTCAAATAAGGAACCTGAAGACCAAAATGAAGACTTCCCGTAGATATAGTTTTCAAAACTGACACCGGTACTCGCTTTGCTGGTCAGTCCAACAATGGGCGCAGGCTATCCCATATCACCCCAAGCCTCGGGGTTGATTAAAAGGTGCAATGGGCTTTTGAAAGGACAGATTCATACACTATCCCCAAGTATGTCATAGAAGGGGTGGGATAGAACTTTTACACAGGCTCTTAGGATTTTACATGACTGACCTACAGAACTTATCTCTATATGCCCGGCTTACATGTAATGACAATCCATTTGTTAGTTTGCGGGTTGACATGTACTGGTAGCCACCCCATATTTCAATTTTAACTAACGTTTTATTTTATTTTTTCTCTTGGTAGTGAGAGAGGTTAACAGAAGTTAGTCTTTCCCATAGGAGGCAATATGCCTCCAGGAACAAGAGGTAACCTTAGTGCTCACTAAAAAACTGACCAAAGAGGGTTGGAGCACAACAGGGAGTTTGAGTGTGGATGGATGAATGCATCTCTGTCTAGGAATGACCCAAGTAGGTTAATTGCTGGTACAATCCTAGGAGAGGTGGCAGCCTGGGTACCCCATAAAATCTTGTTATCCTGGGATGAGGATAAACAAGTGCTCATGGGGTCCAAAGTGTGGGTGTTACCGCGATCCACTGATCAGCACAGGCAGAAAGGAGAGGTTATTTCAGATGGTCCTGGTAATACTAAAGTTGTATTATGAAATGGTGATTCTGTACCTATCTTCTTTCCCTCAAATAGATTGGTGGCCGGCTAGCTCCTCTGAACCCTTGATCGTCCAACACATTCATGAACCCCTTGGCCAGCTATGCAAGAGTGGACAACTCCTCTGACTGTTGCAGCACCATCCCCGTCAGTGAGGAAGGAGGGTACCCGTTCCTTGGAGTCCCGTGGGCCCAGCGAGAAATGAGACAACTCTCTGGACACAACACTGGACTCTACTACCAAACTGTCTTATGAGCAGCTACAAATCAGGGCGGTAGCTCTCCAAAATCGCCTAGCCCTGGACTGTTCTTACTGCCAAAGTAGGAGTTTGCTGGCTGGTAGGAAAATAATGCTGCAGTTATATTGTGAACTATGAAGGCGAATTTAATTATGATCCATCGAAACTGACAGCTATAATTGACAAAATCCAGGAAACATCAGACGTTGGACTATTTGGGTGATTTGGGAAGTCAGTGACCTACCTATCCAGTGAGCGACTTTAGTGTGGTTTATGACATGGGACCAAGAGGTGGAATGTTATGGACACAGGTATGTTGCTTCAGAATTTGCGACAAAAACTGCGTCCATTACATGGATATGTTCCCCTGTCATAAAATCACATTTAGTGTTTTAGACACCATTTTCCTTTGTTGTCTCCCTGGTCTGTTTGGGCGGGAAAATGACAAAGGAGGACAACCTGCTCTTTTGTTTCTCTTCCTTCTAGGAGAAGGGGAGGAGGGGTGTGTCAATCAGGTAAAGTGGGCTGGTGATGGGCGGGGCTTGCCAACAATAAGAGAGGTGTGCAGAGAGTCAAAGGGGCAGTCTTGGCAGGTCTTTTGGGGGAAGAAGGGTCTTGGAGCAAGAGAGCTATGGAAAGGGAGATGTGACCAGCAGCAAGGGGGCCATGCCTTGCCTAGGCCCCAAGAACTGTTCCAGGATCCTGGCCTGTTTTTTCCCTGCAGCACCATCCTCATTGTTCCAGATAGATGAGTATAGAAACTAAGTATCTCTCTATTATTTTCATACTATCTATAATATTTCTAGGAAAAATACCTTAGTAACCAACGTATAGTGTTTTCTACTATAATTGTTGTTTTATGTGTTTTATTTGCACTGCAGTAAGTAATTGTCTAGTTAATATTATTAGATGTTTTAGCTAGAATATATTTGATAATATACAGTGTATTGTTAATATTATTGTTTGTTATTAAATATTATTGCTTATTGCTAGTACTGGGGTGTTATTGTGTTAATTGTGGTATTGGTCATTAGGACAAATTTCTCTGGATATATCCTTTAATTAAAGGGTTGGCTTTTTGGGTGTGGGCAAATTCATATTGCTTCTAATAGCTGTGTTGGGGTTTGTGTGGTGTGAGCAAGTTGTAGGCCTTGCCTTTGTTCATAGATTTTATCTCAGAGCAAACACATGGTCTGACTCCATCTTGCTAGGCCCCAGCCTGTCTCCACATGGTTGAGGACGCCATTTTGTAAAAAGCACATGGTGTGAGTTTGCAGTTTCTTCACAACTACATTGATTTTAACACAGCTGCTATTGTGCAACCTTTTGCGCCAAATTAAGTCACCCAAAGCCACGAACATAAAACACTGACATAATGTCTTTACTGCATATATGCATTTCTCTCATATAAGATATTTCATTGTACATGTCTGAATTGATATCTCGTGTTGATGATAGCTTTTGTCATGCATTATTTCATTTTACTCTTGCTTTAACTTATATTGATGTTTTTTCAGATCTTTTAATGTCTCTGTAATCATTCTTTCCAAACAAAAAAAAATATGTATATATCAAGAAGAGTATAAGAAAACTAACCAGCAGTGGAAGAGAAATGTGTGAACAACACTGATAATCCCCTCAGTAATATGTTGGTTCTTAAAGGGATAGTAATACTTGCAAATTACTAATCCCCATATTGTAGCTTAGTTAAAAAGAAACGTATTGCCCCCAGTGTCATCTCTCAGACCCTTATGGTTAGAGAGATAATAGCGCTCAAAGTTCCCCCCTCCCTCCCCCTTCCCTGACTAAACGCTGACTGCAGGGGAAGCTGTCATACGACAGTCTTATGTGCATCAGGTGGCTCTGCAGCTGAGCTGAGATCGCATTTATAAAAAATAAATCTTTCACTAAAACGATCTTCTGTGTGTGCTTGATTTGTGCTTGCAAACCAAGCACATGTAGAAGACCGTTTCAGTGAAAGAATTCTTTTTTATAAACGCGATCTCTGCTCAGCTGCAGAGCCGCCTGATGCAAGTAATACCGGATATCCCTGCAGTCAGCATTCAGTCAGGGAAGGGGGAGGGAGGGGGAACTTTTAGCGCTATCATCTCTCAGACCATAAGGGTCTGAGAGATGACACTGGGGGCAATAAGTTTCTTTTTAACAAAGCTACAATATGGGAATTAGTAATTTGCAAGTATTATTATCCCTTTAATGAAAAGGCCTCTCCAGTCGCCAAACATTTAATAATATCGAAGTATATTACAGGATGGATACATTTTGATTGTCTCTTGTTTTCAAGTGTGTTCTGGGGGGTATAGATTTTACCCAATTTAATGGTACACGTTTTATCTACCTCAGAAGGGGGAAAGGCTGAGGTGACCTTGTCAGGACTAGAACCTGTGACCTTGTGGTCTGAACAGATTCTGTAGCTGGTGAATTAACCCACGGATCCATCTCACCAGCATATAATTCCTTGATAAACATAATAGTAAATCTAAATGTGTCCTGGTGATTACAAAGCATTAATTTAGGGATTAGAAGGTGATATCTGGACACAGCCCTTCTTAAATGTGAAAATTAAATGGAATTAACACTCTTCATCCAAATGGTCAAAATGAGGAATTTCAATTAGGTGTCCATTTGCGATAATCCCTTTATTTTTTAGATGCTAACCATCCCATTGTCATGAGAATTTATGCATTTGTTACTTTATCATAATTAATTTGCAGCCCACTGGGCATGTCAGTAATTCAAAATCAATTGTACTTTCAAGTTAGTGATAAATTTAGACTCTACATTATTACTTATTGATTTTTCCATGTTTAACGCATTTCATATTTTTTTCACATCTGGAATAAGTCATGGGCTCAGTAAATCAACTTAATATGTGAAATTCAGTCATGGAAGTAGTGGAGGTTCCTGAATTGCCTATCAACAAGGATATACATATATATACAATGCAGTCCCCTAAGTATCTGAACACGTTTTGCTGTTTTGGGTCTATACTCCAGCGCACTGGATGTGAAATAAAAGATTGACTAAGAGGATAAGTGTAGGGATGGGTGAAAATTTCTGCCTTAAACTGAAATCTGTGAAAAATGGCACTTTCCGCTTGGTTAAAAATTTCCCGCAAAAAGTGCCAATTTTCCCCTTTTTATTTTTATTTTTTTGCCTAGCTCATTCCATTGAAATCAATTGGAACATAGAAGTTACACACAACACATAGCAAATAATATTTTATTTCCCAAAGGCAGCGTATAAAAGGGGCATGAGGGTGCCTGTGTTGGTATAAAAGGGGCATGAGGTGCCTGTGTTAGTATAAAAGGGACATGAGGTGCCTGTGTTAGTATAAAAGGGACATGAGGGTGCCTGTGTTGGTATAAAAGGGACATGAGGTGCCTGTGTTAGTATAAAAGGGACATGAGGTGCCTGTGTTAGTATAAAAGGGGCATGAGGTGCCTGTGTTGGTATAAAAGGGACGTGAGGTGCCTGTGTTGGTATAAAAGGGACATGAGGTGCCTGTGTTAGTATAAAAGGGACATGAGGTGCCTGTGTTGGTATAAAAGGGACATGAGGTGCCTGTGTTGGTATAAAAGGGACGTGAGGTGCCTGTGTTAGTATAAAAGGGGCATGAGGGTGCCTGTGTTGGTATAAAAGGGACATGAGGTGCCTGTGTTAGTATAAAAGGGGCATGAGGTGCCTGTGTTGGTATAAAAGGGACATGAGGTGCCTGTGTTAGTATAAAAGGGGCATGAGGTGTCTGTGTTGGTATAAAAGGGACATGAGGTGCCTGTGTTAGTATAAAAGGGGCATGAGGTGCCTGTGTTGGTATAAAAGGGGCATGAGGGTGCCTGTGTTAGTATAAAAGGGGCAGGAGGTGCCTGTGTTGGTGGGGTGTGGGGAAAGAATCAGGTGGACAGGGAATGATTTTTGGGGAGGTTGTTTACTGGGATTGGGGGGCAGTTAAAAAAATTAATCCTAAATAAAATAAAATAAAATAAAATAAACCATAAGACATGGTATAAAGGGGTCTGAGGAGGGGCCTGTGTTGGTGAATGAATAAATAATTTGAGCAGGGAATTTGTTGTAGGGGGGTTTCTTGACTGCTATTGGGGGACAGTTAATAAAAAAAATAAGTCAATAAAATAAAATAAGACATTTGTATGTAAAGTGACAGAGACAGGAACCCCCTGACATAAGCTGCCACTGGGGTGGACTGATACTTGACTTGATAAAGTATTTTGTAGAGCAGTGGTTCTCAACCTTTGGGTCGCGACCCCTTCAGGAGTCGAATGACGATTTGCCAGGGGTTGCCTAAAACCATCAGAAAATAGTTTTTTTGTCTGTTTTAATCTGTAAAACTTGTAATTGTCAGGGAGACCGGGACTGACAGCGCAGGCACACAGACAAGATGTCTGCGCTGGTGCCTGGCTTCTGGCCTCGGAACAGTAAGGATTTCTTTATAACGGAGTAATTCAGTAATTACAGCGATGAAGGAGCAGCGAAAATAATGTTACTGTTGGGGTTGCCACAAATTGGGACATTTTATCAAAGGGTCGTGGCACTAGAAAGGTTGAGAAGCGCTGTTGTAGAGGATGATTTGTTTTATTGTTGTTAGAGGCCTTTGTAGGGCTTAGACTTATTTGAGGCACAAGCCCTGAAGAAACATTAATTTGTAGGACTTAGGCTTGTTAGAAACAAACCCCCCCAAAATGTTTTATTTTTTTGTAGGACTAGGGTTTTTTATTTATTTATTTTTTTTTTTTTCAAAACATAAGCCCTGAGAAAAAAATAAAAATGCCCTACTGGCCTAATGCCAGCAGGTCATGCTGGCCAGTGGCCACTGTCAAATGTCCTCCTGAGTCCTGAGTTGCAACTGCTGTTCGTACTGATGCTGCTGAGTTGTTTAAGCAGCAGGATGATTAGGCAGATGAAAGGGAATGGGATCAACAATAGCAGTAATATGGAAGATGGATGATGAAGGTTCCACTTGTCACATCTAGCTCCAGTGATGCACCTAAGGCAGTAGAAGCACAATAAGTAGCCCCCAGTATATGTGGAGAAAAGAAGTAGTTGGCCAATAATTCTTCTCAGACACAACAACAAACCAGCGCTTCTTTATGTATAGAATAAATATGTGCCCTGTGTTTAGCATATATAATATTTCTAAATAAATAAAATAAGTGAGAAATTAGTTTTCACAAATTGGTCAAGCTGTGGATAAACTTGCCACCTCGCCAAGGTTTCTCACTGTACAGAAAGTCCTACTCTATACATCTATAATGCCCTATCTGAAAATTAAAATAAAACCTGAAATTCCCTGAGGAGATGTTATTATAAACGCGTTGGAGAGCAAGGGTGTCACGGTTTGTTATGACTCTCAGACACAGAGCAAGATAAAAATCAAACTTTATTGAAAAGTTTAATGGGAACCCTCACGGGTCCAGTACATACACATATGTCACATATACAAGATGGGTTCAAACAGTAGTTAGCAAGATACGGCAATATAGGCTCTACTGGCCTTGCCAATACATCGGGCAAGGCAGCCAGAAAGATGGCACTAAGGAATGTAAACCAGCTCTACTGGCCTTGCCAATATACCGGGCAAGGCAGCCTGGAGGGTACACAAAGCACTGAATGTGGCTCTACCGGCCTTGCCAATATACCGGGCAAGGCAGCCTGCAGGATGTCGCAATAGAAGCAAACTGGCTCTACCGGCCTTGCCAATATACCCGGCAAGGCAGCCTGGAAGGTTACACAAAGCACTGAATGTGGCTCTACCAGACTTGCCAATATACCGGGCAAGGCAGCCTGGAGGGTTACACAAAGCACTGAATGTGGCTCTACCGACCTTGCCAATATACCGGGCAAGGCAGCCAGGAATATGAGGACAGCTCCACTAATGCTGAGTTGATAGGGCAGCAGCCAAAGATGGAGAGTGGAGCAAACCAGTATCACAACCAGGGAGCCCAAACCGGTGCACTAAAGGAGGCAGCCGCAGCCGCAACTGGTAGAGAAGGTTAACAAGTATTGTCATAGACAGTAATCTAGCCCAACCGGTTCTATGCAGCGGGATCAGCAACCGGTGAATGTAGAGAAAGCCCAACCGGTTCTATAAAGCAGAATCAGCAACCGGTGAATGGAGAGTCAGTCAGTAATGCATACAGGACAAACGTATGGCCCAACCAGTTCTATACTGCGGAATCAGCAACCGGTATGTGGAGTAAACCAGTACAACGTACTAGACAAACGTATCGCCCAACCGGTTACATTCAGCGGAATCATCAACCGGTATGTGGAGTAAACCAGTACCGCGTACTGGAGCAAAGGAACGCCCAACCGGTTCTATATAGCGGAATCAGCAGCTGGTATGTGTAGTAAACCAGTACCGTGTACTGGAGCAAAGGAACGCCCAACCGGTTCTATATAGCGGAATCAACAACCGGTATGTGGAGTAAACCAGTACCGTGTACTGGAGCAATGGAACGCCCAACCGGTTCTATATAGCGGAATCAACAACCGGTATGTGGAGTAAACCAGTACCGCGTACTGGAGCAAAGGAACGCCCAACCGATTCTGTATAATGGAATCAGCAACCGGTATGAGGAGTAAACCAGTACCGCGTACTGGAGCAATGGAGTGCCCAACCGGTTCTATATAGCGGAATCAGCAACCGGTATGTGGAGTAAACCAGTACCGCGTACTGGAGCAATGGAACACCCAACCGGTTCTATAAAATGGAATCAGCACCCGGTATGAATGGAGGAACCCGTGATAAGAAAGTCGCCCAGCTGACAAGGCAGCCAGACGATGACAATCAGGATACCGCATCAGGAACAGTATGCACGCCCGGACAACCACAGGAACGACAGGAAGGCCAACCAGGTCAGGAACGGAAGCAGGAACAACACCAGCACCGGATCAGGGATGTAAGATGAACAAACGGCAGAACTGGATCAGAAGCAAGAACAGCCCAACCGGATCTGGAACGAAGACAGAAACCTAGCAGCAGCAGCTCTGACAGTGGAGAAACACTGACAATGGTATCAGATCAACAGGCCCAAGGATACACGTAAGGCAGGTGACTGCAGACGCACCATGAAAGGGCAACCAAAGTGTGCCTTAGCCCAGTTTAAATAGGCAGTGCTAGGTGGCCGATGGACAGACGGCCAATGGAGAATACACACACCTGACTGAAAGCAAGGGTGAGCAATCACAGGCACCGTGATAGTACCCCCCTCTCAAAGACCCCCCCTTCTAGAAGAGGGACCTGGCTTTTGGGGGTACTTAGAGTGAAAGATCTGCAGTAATTTGGAAGCATGAAGGTCCTTACTATCCACCCAGGATCGATCCTCAGGACCATAACCCTTCCAATGTACCAAATACTGCAGCTTCCCTCTAAATCTGCGAGAATCAATAATACTCTGAACTTCGTACTCCTCCTGGCCTCTACCTCTATAGGCCCTGGCATCACAGGATTAGTAGTATAGCGGTTACATACCAGAGGTTTGAGGAGAGATACATGGAACACATTGTGAATACGCATGGACGCAGGGATGTCCAATGCATAAGAAACAGGGTTGATTTTGCGGATCACCCTGTACGGACCGATAAACCGGGGAGCCAATTTATTAGACGGGACTTGTAGCTTAAGGTTTCTGGAGGATAACCATACCCTGTCCCCAAACTGGAAGGAGAATGCTGGCAGCCTTCAACGATTAGCATGACATTGATGACGCTGAAAAGACTGACTGAGTGCCCTTTGAACCTGTACCCATGTGGAGCTGAGCTGCTCAATATGCTCATCCAGAGCTGGAATCTGTTGAGACTGAAATGAATCTGGGAGCAAGCACGGCTGGAACCCGTAGTTGATAAGAAACGGGAAGCTCCCGGATGAAGAAATAACCGCACAGTTCCTGGCAAACTCTGCCCATGGCAGCAGGTCGTCCCAATTGTCATGATGGTCAATAACAAAACAGTGCAGGAACTGCTCCAGTCCCTGATTGGCCCGTTCAGCAGCCCCATTGGTCTGGGGATGGTACTCAGAAAAAAAGGATAATTGGATGCCCATCTGTTCACAAAATGCTCTCCAAAACCTAGACACGAACTGGCTCCTCCGGTCGGACACCAGAACTCTGGGTACCCCGTGCAACCAGAATACTTCTTTAGCGAAAAATCCATGCTAATTCTTTAGCAGAGGGAAGGCCACGGAGAGGTACAAAATGAGCCATTTTAGAAAACCTGTCCACCACCATAAGTATGAAGGAATACCCCCTAGACACTGGCATTTCTCCCATAAAATCAATAGAAACGTGACGTTCGCCATTGGGCACTGGTTGGAGTAGGCCCACAGGGAGGTGTCTAGGGGTCTTGGCCTAAGCACAGGTGGCACAGGCATTGGTAAATGCAGCACAATCTGCCCTCAGGGAGGGCCACCAGAACACTTGTGAGAGAGACCATATCAATTGATTCCTACCAATGTGCCCAGCAGCTTTAGAGGAGTGGTAGGTTTCAAGTAGCCTAGTGCGGAATGGCTCATCAACATAACACTTGCCCACTGGGGTGTCTGTAGGGGCAGTAGCCTGGGTGGCCAAAATTTATTCCCCCAGTGGTGAAGTGATACTACTGTAGTGCGGAAAGTTGCCAATATATGATCAGGCTGTATGATAGGTGCTGAGAACTCGCTCCTGTTGGTCACAGGCTCAAATTGTCTCGACAGGGCATCGGCCCTAACATTCTTGGAACCCGGCAAGTAAGATACAATGAAATTAAATCAGGAAAGGAACAATGCCCATCTGGCCTGACGAGAAGACAATCTTTTAGCTTCTGATAGGTAAGTCAGGTTTTTATAGTCTGTGAGAATTAATACAGGATTTCTGGTGCCTTCCAATAAATGACGCCACTCCTTAAGAGCGACAATGATAGCCAGTAGTTCTCTGTCACCTATCTCATAGTGGCTCTGGGCAACCGACAGTTTCTTTGAGAAAAACCCACACGGTCTGAGTGTACTGCGCTTTTCTGGTCTTTGGGAAAGTACTGCCCCAACCCCAATTTCCAAGGCATCAACCTCCAAAGTAAACGGAAGGGCTGGGTTGGGGTGGGATAACACTGGAGCAGCTGCAAAGACGGATTTCAATGTCTCAAAAGCACATTCAGCTTCCCCAGACCATTGGGAAGTATTGGCACCCTTATGAGTCAGGTCAGACAATGGTTTAGCAATCGAGGAGAAGTTCTTGATAAATTTCCTATAATAATTGGCAAAGCCCAGAAATCGCTGAATAGCTTTTAAGCCTTTCGGCCGTGGCCATTGCAAAACAGCCGCAAGTTTCTCCTGATCCATGACAATACCCTTCTTGCCAATCACAAACCCCAAAAAGGGTACACTGGATCTATGAAACTCGCATTTTTCCAATTTGCAATACAATTTGTTCTTACGTAGGCGGAGTAATACTTCTGACACATCCATGATGTGTTGTGACAAGTCATTAGAGTGAATAAGTATATTGTCCAGGTAAACCACCACACAGGACTGCAAACATATCCCTGAGGATATCATTAATTAGTTCTTGGAACACTGCGGGTGCATTACAGAGACCAAACGGCATTACTAGATATTCATAGTGTCCGGATCTAGTGTTAAAAGCCGTCTTACACTCATCACCAGCTCTGATCCGAACCAGGTTATAAGCTGCCCATAGATCCAATTTTGTGAAAATTGAGGAACCCTTTAGTCTGTCAAATAGTTCAGTGATGAGTGGTATCGGATACGCATTCTTAGGCATCAACTTATTTAGGCCACGGTAATCAATGCATGGTCTTAATTCAACACTTTTCTTTTTCACAAAAAAGAACCCAGCCCCAGCTGGTGAGGTGGATTTCCTGATTATCCCTCTCTTGAGGGCATATGAAATATATTCTTCCATAGCTTGATTCTCTTTGCAAGACAAAGGATAAGTACGACCCCTAGGGGGCACCACCTTCGGGGACAGCAATCATAAGATCTGTGCTGAGGCAAGGTGCCAGCCTCCCCTTTGCTGAACACATCACTGAATTGTTGGTACTCGTCTGGCAATGAAGGGGAGGCACACAGGATCTTTACCGGATGAGACACACAATGCTCCATACAATATTGGGACCAGGCAGAAATCTCACACTTTTGCCAATCAAACTGAGGGTTATGCAACTGCAACCAAGGGAAACCCAAAATGACTGCATGGTGAGGAGAACTGATTATCTGAAATTGTTGTTCCTCTATTAGTCATGGGAAGTGGCATTGTTTCAAACGTAACCTGGGCAGGTTGCAGTGGTCTGCCATCAATAGCCTCAATAGCCAGAGGGGATTCCCTTTCAACCAGTGGAATCTTATGCCATTCAGCAAAGGCATTATCCATAAAATATCCGGCAGCACCAGAGTCAGTCAGGGCCAGAACCTCCACAGAGTGATCTGCCCACGAAAGTACCACCTGGACGGTGGGTTTTTGTATGCTCAGACCCGGGGACGGATGAACACCACCTAGGGCATGTCCCCCAAGGTACCCTAGGTGTGTTCGTTTCCCAGTACAAGTTCGTAGCAAGTGCCCAGATTTGCTACAGTATAAACATAACCCCTGCCTTCTGAGAAGTGCTCGTTCTTCTTTGGTTAGCATGGTAAACCCTAATTGCATAGGTTCACCAGGTTCCCATGCATGGTCATTGGGTTTAGGCAATGAGGGGAGGGTGGGTGGGCAAAATAACTGCTAGGACCAGTGCTTTTTGACCATCCCCTACGGTCTTTAGCCATAAGCCTGTCCCGGATCCGAGTGTCAATTAAGATAACGTAATCAATATATTCGTCCAGATCATTAGGCAGCTGTCTAGCTGCAGTTTCATCTTTGATATAATCGCCCAGACCTTGAGCAAAGGCAGCCAACAACGCCTCATTGTTCCAACCTACCTCTGCTGCTAGTGTGCTGAATTCTATGGCATACTCGCCCACAGTCTGTTTGCCCTGTTGGATTTCCATTAGACGTTTAGCAGCAGAGGTGGCCCTACCAGGGATCTCGAATACTCTCCTAAATGTTTGCACAAATTCTCTGAAATTTTTTGTGCAAGGTTTAGCATTCTCCCATAAGGGATTGGCCCATGCCAGTGCACGCCCGGTCAATAAGGATATCATAAACCCAACTTTACTGCGATCATTGGGAAAAGCATGAGAGGTCAACTCCAAAAATATCTCAAGTTGATTGATAAACCCTCTGCACAAACTGGGTTCGCCATCATATCTGAGTGGCAATGGTGCGGAAGCGGATAGCCCTTTAACTGCAGCCACAGAGTTAGTAGTATCATTCTCCGGTGTCGAAACTGGGGAGACCACCGGACTTAAAACAGACTTATCAGTAAGTACCGTACGCTCAAGGATAGTTTGGATGGCCAATGCCAACTGATCCAAATGCTGCTCATGTACATCCATCCTCCAATGGATGTTCTGTGCGTTACCTTCACTCTTACTGTCTGAGGTTATGGCCCTTTCGTACTGTCACGGTTTGTTATGACTCTCAGACACAGAGTAAGATAAAAATCAAACTTTATTGGAAAGATTCATTGGAACCCTCACGGGTCCAGTACATACACATATGTCACATATACAAGATGGGTTCAAAAAGTAGTTAGCAAGATACGGTAATATAGGCTCTACCGGCCTTGCCAATATACCGGGCAAGGCAGCCTGGAGGGTACACAAAGCACTGAATGTGGTTCTACTGGCCTTGCCAATATACCAGGCAAGGCAGCCTGCAGGATGTCGCAATAGAAGCAAACTGGCTCTACCAGCCTTGCCAATATACCTGGCAAGGCAGCCTGGAAGGTTACACCAATCTCTGAATGTGGCTCTACAGGCCTTGCCAATATACCGGGCAAGGCAGCCAGTAATATGAGGACAGCTCCACTAATGCTGAGTTGATAGGGCAGCAGCCAAAGATGGAGTGGAGCAAACCAGTATCACAACCAGGGAGCCCAAACCGGTGCACTAAAGGAGGCAGCCGCAACCGGTAGACAAGGTTAACAAGTATTGTCATAGACAGTAATATAGCCCAACCGGTTCTATGCAGCGGGATCAGCAACCGGTGAATGTAGAGAAAGCCCAACCAGTTCTATACAGCGGGATCAGCAACCGGTGAATGTAGAGTCAGTCAGTATTGCATACAGGACAAACGTATGGCCCAACCGGTTCTATACAGTGGCATCAGCAACCGGTATGTGGAGTAAACCAGTACAACGTACTGGACAAACGTATCGGCCAACTGGTTACATGCAGAGGAATCAACAACTGGTATGTGGAGTAAACCAGTACCGCGTACTGGAGCAATGGAGCACCCAACCGGTTCTATATAGCAGAATCAGCAACCGATATGTGGAGTAAACCAGTACCGCGTACTGGAGCAAAGGAGCGCCCAACCGGTTATATATAGAGGAATCAGCAACTGGTATGTGGAGTAAACCAGTACCGCGTACTGGAGCAAAGGAATGCCCAACCAATTCTGTACAATGGAATCAGCAACCGGTATGAGGAGTAAACCAGTACCGCGTACTGGAGCAATGGAACGCCCAACCGGTTCTATACAACGGAATCAGCAACCAGTATGAGGAGTAAACCAGTACCGCGTACTGGAGCAATGGAACACCCAACCGGTTCTATACAATCATCAACCGGTATGAATGGAGGAACCCGTGATAAGAATGTCGCCCAGGCGACTAGGCAGCCAGACAATGACAATCAGGATACCGCATCAGGAACAGTATGCACACCCGGACAACCACAGGAACGGCAGGACGGTCAACCAGGTCAGGAACGGAAGCAGGAACAACGCCAGCACCGGATCAGGGATGTAAGATGAACAAACGGCAGCACCGGATCAGAAGCAGAAGCAGGAACAACAGCCCAACCGGATCTGGAACAAGGACAGGAACCATGCAGCAGCAGCAGCTCTGACAGTGGAGAAACCCTGACACTGGTAGCAGATGATCAGGCCCAAGGATACAGGTAAGGCAGGTGACTGCAGACGCAGAGACACCACGAAAGGGCAACCAAAGGGTGCCTTAGCCCAGTTTAAATAGGCAGTGCTAGGCGGGCGATGGACAGGCGGCCAATGGAGAATACACACACCTGACTGACAGCAAGGGCGAGCAATCACTGGCACCATGATAAAGGGACCCTTTAAATGTGCTCTTTTTATTGCTTCTGGGTCCCAGTGTGGTGCAATTAAAAAGAGGAGACATACATTATAATGAAAAGATGTACATAGTGGGCTTACCTATAAAGTGTATTCATAGATAGCAGCTAGGAATGAGAGGGCTCTCCAGACCCCCTAACTTCAGGCCAAAACCCAAAGTATAAACAAGCAGACACAACAACAAACCAGCGCTTCTCTATGTATAGAATAAATGTGTGCCCTGTGTTTAGCATATATAATAATATTTCTAAATAAATAAAATAAGTGAGTTAAGCTTTTTCAAAACCACCACCCCCACTAGTCCCTACATGATGCTGCTCTATTCCAGATATCTCACTGCTGCTTGGAGGAGGTGACAAGCAATGTGACTGAGGGTCCCCTGCTGTCACACTTGGCATCATTTTCTCCTTCACCCCTGAGTACTACAAGAAACACTAGCAGCAGGAAAAGTATTGGGGGCAGCAGGTTCAGCACTAGCAGCAGGTACAACACTGGCAGCAGGTTCAGTACTGGCAGCAGGTACAACACTAGTGGCTGCAGGTAAAGCAATGGTGGCACTTGCAGCAGGGTAAACACATCTTGCAGCAGGCACAGGCAACTGACCTATCCTGCTCTCACTAATACTACTCTTTTCTCCCTCCCTTCCCATAAAATTCCCCAAGAACCCTTGGAGTGATTTGGGGGAACTGGACAGCATTAGTTCAGTACTGCTGGTCAGTTCCTCCTCCTTAGACTCAGACTCAGTGGACACATAATATGGATCCTTCCAGGGCCGGTGCAAGGATTTTTGACACCCTAGGCAAAACCTCCTTTGGCCCCGCCCCTTGTTCCCCGTCTCTGTATGTGTATAAGTGTCAATGTGTGTGTGTTCTCTATATGTGTATCCCGCGAAAAAGCGGATAACAACATGGTTTTCACACAATTTCTCGAGGGAATACGGCGGCAACTTTCTCCCATCCCTAATAATTACCAGTCCTAAGGAACTTTTTTATTTATTTTTATTTAGAAAATGTTTTACCAGGAAGAATACATTGAGATTTCTCTAATTTTCAAGTATGTCCTGGATTGTTTACAGCAAATAGTTACATATTTGCACAAATACAGGACATAATACATATATATATATATATATATATATATATATATACACATACACACACACATATATACTAAAAATGTTATATACATTTTTAGGAAGGGAGTAGTAATATCAAAGAAAACAGAAAGAATGACAGATTTAGAGACAAAGGGACATCAACAATTTGCTTAATTAGCCCAAAACAATTACTTACTGATATAAAAGGTGTAAAAAGAGCTTGTGTATTTTATTTATTTATTTTATTTAGGATTTATTTTTTATTAACTGACCCCAATCCCAGTAAAAAAACCACCACAAAAATCATCCCCTTTTCAGATGACTCTTTCCCCACACCCCTCCAACACAGGCACCTCATGCTATGTGTTGTGTGTAACTTCTATGTTCCTATTTCAATGGAATTAGCTAGGTGAAAAAAGCGGAAAAAAGCGGGAAATCTGCACTTTTCGCAGGAAATTTTTCACCAAGTGGAAAGTGCCATTTTTCGACAATTTCAGTTTAAGGAGGAAATTTTCACCCATCCCTAGTAATTATCAGTAATAAGTAGCTCTATGTGAATGTCACGGTTATCAGGCAATGGACAGACACAAAGATAAAATATAGCCACCTTTATTTATTAAAACAGCAATAATGGCAGAGCCCACACAGAACCCCAGACAAATGTAAATAGGACCCAAGGTCCCTCCGGAGCTGCACACTGTGCTGTGCGCTGCAACATTCAAGATCTCGAGACTCGGGAGGCGTCTCAAGTGGGATAACAGAAGAATGGTAGAATATGTGTAAGTCACCACTTGGTCTGCGAATGGAGGCAACAGAGAGCGAGAGCAGACAAGAGCCAGGAGACACAGATACTACAGGTCAGGCCAGCAGGTAGCGTAGGGAGCGAGTAGGAAGCCAAAGTCACAGGTCAGACAAGCCGGGGACTACATGGAGTGAGAGTAACCAGGCCACTGATCAGACAACCGGAGACAATGCTGAGCGAGTTGGAGCCAGGGCCACTGGTCAGGCAAATTGAGGATTACAAGGAGCAAAAGTAACCAGGCCCACAGAAAAGGCAACCGGAGGCTACACTGAGTGGGTCGTAGTCAGGGCCACTGGTCAGGCAAGCCGGGGTCATACACAGAGGCAGTAGTCAGCCAGAGCCACAGATCAGAACTGATGTGGGTAGTCAGACAAGCCGGGGTCATACACAGAGCGAGTAGTCAGCCAGAGCCACAGGTCAGAACCAATGTGGGTAGTCAGACAAGCCGGGGTCAGACACGGAGCGAGTAGTCAGCCAGAGCCACAGGTCAGGACCAATGCGGGTAGTCAGACAAGCCGGGGTCATACACAGAGTGAGATTCTAAGGCAAACACGGGTCACAACGGAGAGCAAGAGTAACATGCAGGAACACCACATAAGGGCAATGACTCCCAGGCCCGAGGAGGTTTATAAAGGAGTAAAAGGAGGCGGGACCCAATTAGGCCACCCAGAATAGGCCCATAAACAGGCGTCTGTGCTAGTGCCTGTTACATGATGTCAGCAATGAGGAAGTGGCCGGAGTCCATGTCGGCCGGTGGCCATACAGAGGTAGGAAGCACAAGAAAACTTAGCCTCTGAGTGTGACTGTAATAGTGAATAGGAATGAACGAAGGAGGGAAATAATACGTAAAAGGGGAAATTTCTTATGTTTTTGTATCAATATGTGTTACCATCTGTGACACTTGATTGATATCCAGTCATCCATTATTGGAATCACTAATGATGCTGATACTCAAATTAATTAAATTAAATTAATTAAATTAATACTGTGTTGTTACAATTGTGTTACAATTAATTTTTCCTGTTGCTGGTGCGTGGTTATATTCTGTTGCCCCAGAAGTTCACACATTTTTTTCTTTTCTTACACACAAATTGATATTTTATTCATAAATAAACATTACATTTTCCCTGTTTTTTTGGCTCCTGTTTACCGTGTTCAGCTCTTCTCATAAGTGCTAGTTCTACAGGACTTCTTTTCTATCACAAACGTTCACAAATAACAGGCTGACAAGGTGTTTTTCACAAATTGGATTAGTCTCTCTTTGTGAATTATTTATCTTTATTTGAAGACATTTTAAGGATGAATAAAAAGGGAGACACGTCTTTTTCAGATAGAAAGACCTGCTAGCGCCAGTTCAGCTTTCTATGAATAGTAATTTGTTATCCTTTGTCATTACCAGTGCCGATGCATACGGACATGACTCTGTTGCTAATAAAATCGTTTAAAAGAACAGAGCTGTGAATCTGAGTAACCCATTTATATATATATATCCCATAAGGTAAGAAGTGGAGGCACAGTATGAAATATTATTATTATCATAGTAACATAGTCATTTAGGTTGAAAAAAGACTTGCGTCCATCTAGTTCAACCCTTTTCCTATTCCTTTTTACCATTGTTGATCCAAAAGAAGGCAAAAAAAACCTCTCAATACAGCAATTTCAAGTTCTGCCTTGAATGGGGGGAAAAATTCCTTCTTGATTCCAAATGGCAATCAGATTTCTCCCTGGATCAACAATCACTAACTAAATATTCATCCCAATACTAACGTACATAGCCCTCTATGTTATGCTCTTTTAAATAAGTATCCAGGCCCTTTTTAAAGGCATCTAATGTATTCAATAGCACCACCTCCTCAGGCAGTGAACTCTATACCTTTATTGTA
The DNA here is from genome assembly GCA_037306005.1 of Rhinophrynus dorsalis. Taxonomy (NCBI): domain Eukaryota; kingdom Metazoa; phylum Chordata; class Amphibia; order Anura; family Rhinophrynidae; genus Rhinophrynus; species Rhinophrynus dorsalis. The sequence goes on along the minus strand of CM074719.1, from coordinate 633,181,333 downwards.
CTTACCATAAAGAAACCCTTCCGCTGTTATAGATGAAATCTCATTTCCCCAAGTCTAAGCGGGTGGCCCCTTGTCCTATGTACTGTTCTGTTAATGAACAGGTCTTTGGAGAGCCCTTTGTATGGGCCCTGAACATATTTATATAGTGTTATCATACCCCCTCTAAGACGCCGTTTCTCTAGTGTGTACAAGTTTAACTTTTCTAGCCTTTCTTCATAACTAAAACTTTCCATTCCCCTTACTAGTTTTGTAGCCCTCCTCTGCACTCTCTCTAGTTCCATAATGTCCAGAATTGAACAGCATAGTCTAGATGAGGTCTTACCATGGACCTGTAAAGAGGCATAATAATATCTTCCTCCCTTGAGTCAATACCCCTTTTAATACATGCCAATATCTTATTGGCCTTTGCAGCTGCCAGCTGGCACTGCACGCTACTGCTAAGTCTATTGTCTACCATTACTCCCAAATCCTTTTCATTAGTAGATTTCCCCAGAGAAATTTAAACTATGTTGCATTTTTATTAATATACCCAAAATGCATAACTTTACACTCATTTGCCATGTGCCTGCCCAGTTACTCAATTTATCCAAATCCTCTTGTAATGAAGACACATCCAGTTCAGACTTTATTACCTTACTTACTTTTGTGTCATCAGCAAACACTGATACATGGCTCCCTATGCCCTCTACGAGGACATTAATAAACAAATTAAAAAAAAGAGGACCCAGGACAGATCCCTGAGGTACTCCACTTATCACATTTATCCAATTTGAGAACTTGCCATTTACTGCATTCTATTTTTCAGCCAATTTCCAATCCACACACAAACATTTTCCCCTAAGCCTATTTCATTCAATTTGTACAGTAACCTCTTCTGTGGAACTGTATTAAATGCCTTGGCAAAGTCTAAATAGATCACATAAACCGTCGCTCCCACATCTATATTTTTACTCACTTTTTCATAAAATGCAATCAAGTTAGTTTGACAAGACCTGTCTTTCACAAAGCCATGTTGGCTCCTGCTAATGATATTCCTGTTCAAGCTGAATTCTTGAATATATTTCCTTAGCAACCTTTCAAAAAGCTTCATTACCACAGATGTCAAGCTTACAGGTCTGTAATTGCCTGGCTGTGAATTTTATCTGTTTTTAAATATGGGCACCACATCTGCTTTACGCCAATCCGTGGGCACCATACCTGAAATAAAAGAATCTCTGAAAATCAAAAATAACGGTCTGGCCAGGGCCTGGCTTAGCTCTTTAAGTACCCGTGGGTGTATACCATCTGGCCCTGGAGCTTTGTCTACCTTAACACCATTTGATTGTTTTAACACTTTTTCTTGTGTTAGCCAGTCCCATGTTTGCTGCAACTGTTCTGTAAAAGTAGTTTGCAGATTCTTGTCCAATGGGTCTTCCTTGGTAAAAACAGAAGAAAAGAAATTATTTCAAATATCTGCTTTCCCTCTGTTCCCACTGACCATCTCACCCGTTTCAGCTAACAAGGACCCAACATTATCAGACTTTAATTTTTTGCCATTAATGTATTTAAAGAATTGTTTTGGGTTGCTTTTGCTCTCCTTAGCAATATTTTTTTCATTCTCCAGTCTAGCTAATTTAATCACCTTTTTACAGGTTTTGTTGGCATTTTTGTATTCTGCAAATGCCTCTGCTGATCCCTCATCTTTGTAGTGTTTAAATGCTGCTTTCTTGTTATTTAGTTCATGAATTACTTTACTGGTTAGCCACATTGGTTTTAATTTGCTTCTTTTGTATTTGTTTCCAACAGGGATAAATTTATATGTGTATTTTTGCAATGTTATTTTGAAGGCATTCCACTTACCTTCTATGTTTTTTTTGCCTGAAAATATTCTATCTCAGTCAACAAGACCAATGAATGACTTAAACCTGCTAAAGTTGGCCTTTTTAAAATCCAGTGTTTTGGTGGAACCTATACCAAATTGATTTCTTTAATTAATCTCAAACGACACCATGTTATGGTCACTGTTCCCAAAGTGCTCCCTTACTTGGATGTTAGAGATATACGTTTTTCATTGTTAGTTATTACCAGATCCAGACATGCATTCCCTCTGGTTGAGGTCTGTACTAGCTGATACAAAAAATTATCATTCGACAAGTTCAGAAACGTACTGCTTTTAGCAGAATTAGCTGTTCCATTTTTCCATTCTATTTCTGGATAATTAAAATCCCCCATAATTATAGTCTCCCTATTTGGGAAGCCTTTTCTATTTGCATTAATAGCTGTGATTCTTCAAGGTCACCAATGTTTGGTGGTTTATAACAAATACCCACTAATAATTTCTGGGCAGTTTTGCCCTCATTGACTATTTTAACCCACAGGGATTCCACATGTTCACTACTGTCATCACATATATCTTCCTGCAAATGAGGCAATAATGCTGGTTTGACATACAGACAGACCCCACCACCTCTTTTATTTGACTTATCTTTTCTACACAACATGTAGCCCTCCAAATTGATTGACCAATCGCCATGTTTCTGTTATGTCAATCAAGTCATAGTTTTCGATTTCAGCTACCAGCTCCAGTTCCCCAATTTTACCAGTTAAACTTCTGGCATTTGCAAGCATACAATTTATGCCACTGCCATGTTCCATTTGTGATTTAATTTTGATGTGGTTTATAGGCTTCTGCCTAGCATCTGTACTAACCCCGCCCCCAGATCCACCCACCTGATTATTAACTACATTGCCTTTCCTTTCACTACTGTCTATCCCAGTATTTATTGTCCCCTCCCCCCATCCTAGTTTAAAATCTCCTCCAACCGTCTAGTCATCCTCTCCCCAAGCACTTGAGACCCTCTTGCATTCAGGTGCAATCCATCCCTACTATAGAGATTGTACCCCAAAGCAAAATCAGCCCAGTGCTCTAAAAACCCAAAGCCCTCCTTTAGTGTTGAGCGAGCATGCTTGGCGGATGCTCGGATCGGCTCGAGCATCGCTCTGCTCGGCACATGGCGGTACTCGTACGAGTACCGCATGTGCTCGCCCGCCATGTTCGGGTCTCCTCCCCGCACGTTTTGCGGCTGCTGCGCAGCCAATAAACGTGCAGGGAGGCTCTGACATCGGTGTAATGCCAGCAGCCATGTTGGCTGCTGGCATTACACTGATTGGCTGGCCAGAACCCGTGGTCGGGTGCTGTATAGCACCTGACCATCGAGTTCGGCTCAGTCTGAGCCAGGGAGAGCTGAGGATAGGAAGGGAAAGGCAGTGTAGGGAGGAAAAAAAAAAATTGTGACAAAAAAGAACCAAAAGTCCTTTTTAGGACTACTGTGTGTGGGGGCAGCAGGTTATTTTGTGTGGGGGGAAAAAAACAAAAAAAAAAAAAAAAAAAATATTCTGTTTAGTGTGAAAAGTTGCAGATTAGAGCACATTCTGTTTAGTGTGCACAGTTGCAGATTAGAGCACATTCTGTTTAGTGTGCAAAGTTGCAGATTAGAGCACATTCTGTTTAGTGTGCAAAGTTGCAGATTAGAGCACATTCTGTTTAGTGTGCAAAGTTGCAGATTAGAGCACATTCTGTTAAGTCTTCAAACTAAAATATCAAAGTCACGTATTCCATTCAGTGTGCGTCGCCGCAGTTTAGCAGCACATTCTGAGTACTGTGCAGAGTTGCAGAATAGGAAGAAATACTGTTAAGTCTTCAAACTAAAATATCAAAGTCACATATTCCATTCAGTGTGCTTCGCCGCAGTTTAGCAGCACATTCTGTGTACTGTGCAGAGTTGCAGAATAGGAAGAAATACTGTTAAGTCTTCAAACTAAAATATCAAAGTCACATATTCCATTCAGTGTGCTTCGCCGCAGTTTAGCAGCACATTCTGTGTACTGTGCAGAGTTGCAGAATAGGAAGAAATACTGTTAAGTCTTCAAACTAAAATATCAAAGTCACATATTCCATTCAGTGTGCTTCGCCGCAGTTTAGCAGCCTATTCTGTGTACTGTGCAGAGTTGCAGAATAGGAAGAAATACTGTTAAGTCTTCAAACTAAAATATCAAAGTCACATATTCCATTCAGTGTGCTTCGCCGCAGTTTAGCAGCACATTCTGTGTACTGTGCAGAGTTGCAGAATAGGAAGAAATACTGTTAAGTCTTCAAACTAAAATATCAAAGTCACATATTCCATTCAGTGTGCTTCGCCGCAGTTTAGCAGCCTATTCTGTGTACTGTGCAGAGTTGCAGAATAGGAAGAAATACTGTTAAGTCTTCAAACTAAAATATCAAAGTCACATATTCCATTCAGTGTGTTTCACCGCAGTTTAGCAGCCTATTCTGTGTACTCTGTACAGTTGCAGAATAATAAGAAATACTGTTAAGTTTTCAAACTCAAATATTAAAGTCACATATTCCATTCAGTGTGTTTCACCGCAGTTTAGCAGCCTATTCTGTGTACTCTGCAGAGTTGCAGAATAATAAGAAATACTGTTAAGTTTTCAAACTCAAATATTAAAGTCACATATTCCATTCAGTGTGTTTCACCGTAGTTTAGCAGCCTATTCTGTGTACTCTGTACAGTTGCAGAATAATAAGAAATACTGTTAAGTTTTCAAACTCAAATATTAAAGTCACATATTCCATTCAGTGTGTTTCACCGCAGTTTAGCAGCCTATTCTGTGTACTCTGCAGAGTTGCAGAATAATAAGAAATACTGTTAAGTTTTCAAACTCAAATATTAAAGTCACATATTCCATTCAGTGTGTTTCACCGCAGTTTAGCAGCCTATTCTGTGTACTCTGTACAGTTGCAGAATAATAAGAAATACTGTTAAGTTTTCAAACTCAAATATTAAAGTCACATATTCCATTCAGTGTGTTTCACCGCAGTTTAGCAGCCTATTCTGTGTACTCTGCAGAGTTGCAGAATAATAAGAAATACTGTTAAGTTTTCAAACTCAAATATTAAAGTCACATATTCCATTCAGTGTGTTTCACCGCAGTTTAGCAGCCTATTCTGTGTACTCTGTACAGTTGCAGAATAATAAGAAATACTGTTAAGTTTTCAAACTCAAATATTAAAGTCACATATTCCATTCAGTGTGTTTCACCGCAGTTTAGCAGCCTATTCTGTGTACTCTGTACAGTTGCAGAATAATAAGAAATACTGTTAAGTTTTCAAACTCAAATATTAAAGTCACATATTCCATTCAGTGTGTTTCACCGCAGTTTAGCAGCCTATTCTGTGTACTCTGCAGAGTTGCAGAATAATAAGAAATACTGTTAAGTTTTCAAACTCAAATATTAAAGTCACATATTCCATTCAGTGTGTTTCACCGCAGTTTAGCAGCCTATTCTGTGTACTCTGTACAGTTGCAGAATAATAAGAAATACTGTTAAGTTTTCAAACTCAAATATTAAAGTCACATATTCCATTCAGTGTGTTTCACCGCAGTTTAGCAGCCTATTCTGTGTACTCTGCAGAGTTGCAGAATAATAAGAAATACTGTTAAGTTTTCAAACTCAAATATTAAAGTCACATATTCCATTCAGTGTGTTTCACCGCAGTTTAGCAGCCTATTCTGTGTACTCTGTACAGTTGCAGAATAATAAGAAATACTGTTAAGTTTTCAAACTCAAATATTAAAGTCACATATTCCATTCAGTGTGTTTCACCGCCGTTTAGCAGCCTATTCTGTGTACTGTGCAGAGTTGCAGAATAGGAAGAAATACTGTTAAGTCTTCAAACTAAAATATCAAAGTCACATATTCCATTCAGTGTGTTTCACCGCCGTTTAGCAGCCTATTCTGTGTACTGTGCAGAGTTGCAGAATAATAAGAAATACTGTTAAGTTTTCAAACTCAAATATTAAAGTCACATATTCTGTGTAAGATGAAGAAGGCGGGTAAAAAGGGACGGGGAAGTGGACGTGATCCTGAAAGTTCAGGGCGCGGGTCAGGACGCGGAGAAACTGTGCCTGGTGCCAGAGCACAAGAAAGAAAGACATCCACCATACCTAGCTTCATGTGTAATTTTACAGGGCGTCGCAGGACATCACTCTCGAGGTCCGACCACTGCGAACAGGTGGTCGGTTGGATGACAGCTGATACTGCTTCCAGTCGGTTAAGCACCACCCTGTCTTCCACCAAGTCCACTCTCAGTAGCCAAGAGTCTGGTCAACATAATCCTCACTCTGATCATCCTTCCTCCCACCATACACGGTCTGGTCAAAGAAGTGATCCCACACTGGGATATAGTGAGGAGCTCGTCTCATCACCAATCCTTCATTTGACCCTCTCTCCAAGCACGCTTGCAGAGGAACATGACATCTTGTGCCCTGATTCACAACCTCTAGAGGCTACCCAATCACAAGAAGATGACAGATGTGAACGGCATTTAAGGTCAAAGGAAGTAGTGGATGATGATGATGATGATGAGACACAGTTGCCATTAAATCAACCACTATTTCCGTCTCAAGACCTTGTTGAGGAGAATGTTATACAGTTGTCAATGACTGAGTATGTGGTGGGATCAAGACTTGAGGAGGATGATCAGAGTGAGGAAGTGGAGGAGGACTTGGTGGACGATGAGGTGACTGACCCCACCTGGGAAGGTGTAGAGCCGAGCGATGACAGCAGTCCTGAGGGTGAGCCATCTGCAGCACCGCAACAGGCTGGAAGAGGCAGTGGTGTGGCTACAGAAAGAAGGCGGACCGCACCAAACCGGCCCGCAAATGTTCCACGGAGCACCCCCTTGCGTAAATCTACCTTGCCAAGGGGTAGGTGTTCCGCGGTATGGCGTTTTTTTAAGGAAAGTGCGGACGACAAAAGAATTGTAGTTTGCAACCTGTGCCACACCAGAATGAGCCGAGGCATGAACACTAGAAACCTCACCACCACCAGCATGATCCGACACATGGCATCCAAGCACCGTAGTAAGTGGGAGGAACGCCTGGATCGCCCATCTGTGTCTGCAGGCCACACCACTGCCTCCTCTTCCCCTGTTTTCGGTGCCGGCCAATCGCCTGTCGAAGGCGCAGGCCCGCATACCTCCCGCCCTGCACCTGTAGCATCTGAAGCACCATCAGCGACCACATCCACTTCCCTGTCCCAGCACAGCGTCCAAATGTCGTTACCCCAGGCATTTGAGCGCAAGAGAAAGTACCCAGCCACCCACCCACAGGCCATAGTACTAACCTCACACCTTTCAAAATTACTGGCCATCGAAATGCTGCCATTTAGGCTTGTGGACACTGAGTCCTTCCGCAGCCTGATGGCAGCAGCTGTCCCTCGGTACGCGGTCCCCAGCCGCCACTACTTTTCCCGGTGTGCCATCCCCGCATTACACCACCATGTGTCCCGTAACATCACCCGTGCCCTGACCAACGCAGTTACTGGGAAGGTCCACTTAACGACTGACACATGGACAAGTGCTTGTGGCCAGGGACGCTACATTTCCCTGACGGCACACTGGGTGAATGTCGTGGAGGCTGGGAGCGACTCGGACCCTGGGATGGCACGGGTGCTACCCACGCCGAGGATTGCGGGCCCTACCTCCATCAGGGTTTCCACCAGCACCTACGTTATTGGCTCCTCCTCCTCCGTTTCCACCTCCGAATTCTCTACACACACCGCCACTCCCCCATCAGCCAGTAGCTGGAAGCAGTGTAGCACTGCAGTGGGGAAGCGTCAACAGGCCGTGCTGAAGCTGATCTGCCTTGGGGACAAACAGCACACGGCCTCAGAGCTGTTGCAGGGGATTAGTCACCAGACCGAGCAGTGGCTCTCGCCACTCAACCTGCAAGCAGGCATGGTTGTGTGTGATAATGGGCGTAACTTGGTGGCGGCTTTGGAGCTCGGCAAGCTCACACACGTACCATGCCTAGCGCATGTATTTAATTTAGTGGTGCAGCGATTTCTAAAAACCTACCCCAATGTGCATGATCTCTTGACCAAGGTGCGCCGCGTGTGTGCACATTTCCGTAAGTCATCAACAGCTTCAGCCGGCCTGTTGAAGCTGCAGCAGCGCTTACAATTGCCAGCTCACCGGCTGCTGTGTGACGTGAGCACGCGCTGGAACTCCACCTTCCACATGTTGGCCCGGCTTTGTGAGCAGCAGAGGGCAGTAGTGGAGTACCAGCTGTTACACGGTCGTCGCCTCTCCGTTCAACTTCCTGTAATCAGAAGTGAGGAGTGGGAATGGATGTCAGACCTGTGCGAGGTTTTACGCAATTTTGAGGAATCGACACAGATGGTGAGCGGCGATAACGCTATTATCAGTGTAACCATCCCACTTCTGTGTCTACTGAAACGCTCGCTGCTCACAATTAAAACCGACGCTTTTCATGTGGAAGAGGTGGAAATGGGGGAGGAAGAGCTTACACAAGGTGATAGCCAGAGCACCCTCACTTCGTCTTCTCAGCGACAATTGGAGGAGGCGGAGGAGGAGGAGGAGGAGGAGGAGGAAGACACGGTTGCCTCCGCTACAGAGGGTAGCCATGGAACTTTAGTTCCATCTCTTCAGCGTGGGTGGGCAGAAGAGGAGGAAGAGGATGAGGATATTGAGAGTCATCCTCCTGGTGAGGACAGCGAAATCTTGACTGTTGGTACTCTGGCACACATGGCTGACTTTATGTTAGGCTGCCTTTCCCGTGACCCACGCGTTGTGCGCATTTTAGACAACACGGATTACTGGGTGTTCACCCTTCTGGACCCCCGCTACAAAGAGAATTTCTCATCTCTCATTCCTCCGGTGGAGAGGACAAGCAAAATGTTGCAATACCAGAAGGTTCTTGTCGAAAAATTGCTCCAAAATTTTCCATCTGACAACGCTGGCGGCAGAGTACGTGCTACCTTGGCCAACCGAGAAGGGGAGAAAAGGGGAGCACACAGCAGTTCCGAGAAAGGCAGGGCAACACTCTCCAAGGCGTGGGACACCTTCATGACACCCCGCCAGCACCCTCACCCTGATGCGCAGCCTAGTGTCACAAGGAGGGAAAAGTTTTGGAAGATGGTGAAGGAGTACGTAGCAGACCGTGTCAGCGTCCTCAATGATCCCTCTGTGCCTTACAACTACTGGGTGTCCAAGCTGGACACGTGGTATGAACTGGCACTCTACGCCTTGGAGGTGCTGGCCTGCCCTGCCGCCAGCGTTCTGTCTGAGCGGGTATTTAGTGCTGCTGGTGGCATCATAACAGATAAGCGTATCCGCCTTTCCACCGACAATGCTGATAGGTTGACACTTATAAAAATGAACAAGGCCTGGATTTCCCCTGACTTCTCCACTCCACTGGAGGAAAGCCCCGGGGGAACATAAACTCACTTTATATATGTTATTTACAATGATGGGAATACTCTGTATTCCCATTCACCCCTTCCACCCAAAAAACGGGTATATGGTTGACTCTTAATCTTCTCATCCTCCTCCTCCTCTTCCATATGCCCTGGGATATAATTTTTATATAGGGCCAGCTCACCAGCGGGCCCTGTTTGCCAATTTTTATATAGGTCAGCTCACCAGCGGGCCTTCTAATATAATGTTTTATTGGGTCAGCTCTCTAGCGGGCCTTCACATATAATGTTTAGGATGGTCAGCTCTGCAGCAGACCCTCACCCATAATGTTTTAGATGGTCGGCTCAGCGCACGTTTCCCTCTTAATCATGGCCTCAGTTCAATAAAATCAAGGAAATTTTTGGGAGAATTTGCCTCTGTGCACGTTTCCCTCTTAATCATGGCCTCAGTTCTGAAAATCAAGGAAATTTTTGGGAGAATTTGTCTCTGCGCACGTTTCCCTCTTAATCATGGCCTCACTTCCGAAAATCAAGGAAATTTTTGGGATAATTTGCAGATGATATACAAGTAAATATACAGCAAATATTGTTTGGTAACAATTTTTCGCCTAAAGTCGTTTTTATTTTCCTTTTTGTGTGTTTTATGGTCAGTCTGTAAAAATGGCGTACTACGGGCGAAAGATCGTTCCCAGCAGCGATGTTGGAGTCCAAGATGCATCCAGACATCCTCCCTATGCTGTCCCTGAACCATTTCTGTGGTGTTTCCATAATTTTCTGCCCTTTTCCTATGGACCAGGCACCCTCCCCTCATCAGAGCAGGGGGTGCCTGGTGTAATGCTCGAGTCCTCCCATTGACTTCAATGTGGCTCGGGTGTTCGGCCGAGCACTCGAGCCTCAGGGGGTGCTCGGTCAGAGCACCCGAACACCCGAGCATTGGGGTGCTCGCTCATCACTACCCTCCTTCTTACACCAAGACTTCAGCCATGCATTGAGCTCCCTAATCGCTGTCTCTCTGGTGAAGTGAGTGGCAACGGTAGTATTTCTGAGAATACTACCTTGGAGGTGCAGTTCCTAATCTTACTCCCTAAATCCCTAAAATTAACTTTTAGGACTCTCCACCTTCCTCTTACTTTGTCATTGGTACCAATATGCACCAAGACAGCTGGATCCTCTCCAGCCCCTCCCAATAATCTGTCCACCCTGTCTGCAACATGCCGAACCCGGGCACCCGGGAGACAGCAAACCATTCGGTTGCTGAGATAAGAGCCACAGATTACCCTATCTGTTCTCCTTGGGTAGTAAAGATGGTTGATATCCCTAATCTATTCTTACCCACTGCTACAGCTGATACAGATCTAGCAATACTCTCCAGCTTTCAAAGAGTTAAAAGCCCTGATTAGGGAAATGGGGATTTTCATTTGCCCCCCCTGACACGGTTGCTTTGCTGAATTGACCCCCTTTTATGTTTTGCACACAGGCCTATGTCTTAATCTTAAAGAAGAACTAAAACCTCCTGATGTTAACCTCTACTTACATTACTATGGACAGAACAACTTAATGGTCCCTAAAAGTGTTTCCCTTCTTATTGAGGTTCAAGAGATAACATCTTCAGTCAGTCCTGATATCAGGTCCATGGGGATGGACATGACAGTTACTGGTAGGATGTTAGGTCCATGGAGGCGGACATGACAGTTACTGGCAGGATGTCAGGTCCATGGAGGCGGACATGACAGTTACTGGCAGGATGTCAGGTCCATGGAGGCGGACATGACAGTTACTGGCAGGAGGGCAGGTCCATGGGGGGTGGACATGACAGTTATTGGCAAGATGTCAGGTCCATGGGATGGACATGACAGTTACTGGCAGGATATCAGGTCCATGGGGATGGACATGACAGTTACTGGCAGGATATCAGGTCCATGGGGATGGACATGACAGTTACTGGCAGGATGTTAGGTCCATGGAGGCGGACATGACAGTTACTGGCAGGATGTCAGGTCCATGGAGGAGGACATGACAGTTACTGGCAGGATATCAGGACCATGGAGGCGGACATGATAGTTACTGCGGGATGTCAGGTCCATGGGGGGGACATGACAGTTAGTGGCAGGATATCAGGTCCATGGGGTGGACATGACAGTTAGTGGCAGGATATCACGTCCATGGGGTGGACATGATAGTTAGTGGCAAGATTTCAGGTCCATGGGGTGGACATGACAGTTAGTGGCAGGATGTCAGATCCATGGAGGTGGACATGATAGTTAGTGGCAAGATTTCAGGTCCATGGGGTGGACATGATAGTTAGTGGCAGGATGTCAGGTCCATGGGGTGGACATGACAGTTAGTGGCAGGATGTCAGGTCCATGGGGTGGACATGATAGTTAGTGGCAGGATGTCAGGTCCATGGGGTGGACATGACAGTTAGTGGCAGGATGTCAGGTCCATGGGGTGGACATGATAGTCCATGGGGTGGACATGATAGTTAGTGGCAGGATGTCAGGTCCATGGGGTGGACATGATAGTTAGTGGCAAGATTTCAGGTCCATGGGGTGGACATGACAGTTAGTGGCAGGATGTCAGGTCCATGGGGGAGGACATGACAGTTAGTGGCAGGATATCAGGTCCATGGGGTGGACATGATAGTTAGTGGCAGGATATCAGGTCCATGGGGTGGACATGACAGTTAGTGGCAGGATATCAGGTCCATGGGGTGGACATGACAGTTAGTGGCAGGATATCAGGTCCATGGGGTGGACATGATAGTTAGTGGAAGGATATCAGGTCCATGGGGTGGACATGACAGTTAGTGGCAGAATGTCAGGTCCATGGGGTGGACATGACAGTTAGTGGCAGGATGTCAGGTCCATGGAGGTGGACATGATAGTTAGTGGCAAGATTTCAGGTCCATGGGGTGGACATGATAGTGGCAAGATTTCAGGTCCATGGGGTGGACATGACAGTTAGTGGCAGGATGTCAGGTCCATGGGGTGGACATGATAGTTAGTGGCAGGATGTCAGGTCCATGGGGTGGACATGATAGTTAGTGGCAAGATTTCAGGTCCATGGGGTGGACATGACAGTTAGTGGCAGGATGTCAGGTCCATGGGGGAGGACATGACAGTTAGTGGCAGGATGTCAGGTCCATGGGGTGGCATGACAGTTAGTGGCAGGATATCAGGTCCATGGGGTGGACATGACAGTTAGTGGCAGGATATCAGGTCCATGGGGTGGACATGATAGTTAGTGGCAGGATATCAGGTCCATGGGGTGGACATGACAGTTAGTGGCAGGATATCAGGTCCATGGGGTGGACATGACAGTTAGTGGCAGGATATCAGGTCCATGGGGTGGACATGACAGTTAGTGGCAGGATATCAGGTCCATGGGGTGGACATGATAGTTAGTGGCAGGATATCAGGTCCATGGGGTGGACATGACAGTTAGTGGCAGGATATCAGGTCCATGGGGTGGACATGACAGTTAGTGGCAGGACATCAGGTCCATGGGGTGGACATGACAGTTAGTGGCAGGATATCAGGTCCATGGAGGTGGACATGATAGTTAGTGGCAGGATATCAGGTCCATGGGGTGGACATGATAGTTAGTGGCAGGATATCAGGTCCATGGGGTGGACATGACAGTTAGTGGCAGGATATCAGGTCCATGAGGTGGACATGACAGTTAGTGGCAGGATATCAGGTCCATGGGGTGGCATGACAGTTAGTGGCAGGATATCAGGTCCATGGGGTGGACATGACAGTTAGTGGCAGGATATCAGGTCCATGGGGTGGACATGACAGTTACTGTTAGGATATCAGGTCCATGGGGTGGACATGACAGTTACTGGCAGGATATCAGGTCCATGGGGGAGGACATGACAGTTAGTGGCAGGATATCAGGTCCATGGGGTGGACATGACAGTTAGTGGCAGGATGTCAGGTCCATGGGGTGGCATGACAGTTAGTGGCAGGATATCAGGTCCATGGGGTGGACATGATAGTTAGTGGCAGGATATCAGGTCCATGGGGTGGCATGACAGTTAGTGGCAGGATATCAGGTCCATGGGGTGGACATGACAGTTAGTGGCAGGATATCAGGTCCATGGGGTGGACATGACAGTTAGTGGCAGGATATCAGGTCCATGGGGTGGACATGACAGTTACTGTCAAGATATCAGGTCCATGGGGTGGACATGACAGTTACTGGCAGGATATCAGGTCCATGGGGTGGCATGACAGTTAGTGGCAGGATATCAGGTCCATGGGGTGGACATGACAGTTAGTGGCAGGATATCAGGTCCATGGGGGTGGACATGACAGTTAGTGGCAGGACATCAGGTCCATGGGGTGGACATGACAGTTACTGTCAGGATATCAGGTCCATGGGGTGGACATGATAGTTAGTGGCAGGATGTCAGGTCCATGGGGGAGGACATGACAGTTACTGTCAGGATATCAGGTCCATGGGGTGGACATGACAGTTACTGTCAGGATATCAGGTCCATGGGGTGGCATGACAGTTAGTGGCAGGATGTCAGGTCCATGGGGGAGGACATGACAGTTACTGTCAGGATATCAGGTCCATGGGGTGGACATGATAGTTAGTGGCAGGATATCAGGTCCATGGGGTGGACATGATAGTTAGTGGCAGGATGTCAGGTCCATGGGGTGGACATGACAGTTAGTGGCAGGATGTCAGGTCCATGGGGTGGACATGATAGTTAGTGGCAGGATGTCAGGTCCATGGGGTGGACATGACAGTTAGTGGCAGGATGTCAGGTCCATGGGGTGGACATGATAGTCCATGGGGTGGACATGATAGTTAGTGGCAGGATGTCAGGTCCATGGGGTGGACATGATAGTTAGTGGCAAGATTTCAGGTCCATGGGGTGGACATGACAGTTAGTGGCAGGATGTCAGGTCCATGGGGTGGCATGACAGTTAGTGGCAGGATATCAGGTCCATGGGGTGGACATGATAGTTAGTGGCAGGATATCAGGTCCATGGGGTGGACATGATAGTTAGTGGCAAGATTTCAGGTCCATGGGGTGGCATGACAGTTAGTGGCAGGATGTCAGGTCCATGAGGGAGGACATGACAGTTACTGTCAGGATATCAGGTCCATGGGGTGGACATGATAGTTAGTGGCAGGATATCAGGTCCATGGGGTGGACATGATAGTTAGTGGCAGGATGGCAGGTCCATGGGGGTGGACATGACAGTTAGTGGCAGGATATCAGGTCCATGGGGTGGACATGACAGTTAGTGGCAGGATATCAGGTCCATGGGGTGGACATGACAGTTAGTGGCAGGATATCAGGTCCATGGGGTGGACATGATAGTTAGTGGCAGGATAGCAGGTCCATGGGGGTGGACATGACAGTTAGTGGCAGGATATCAGGTCCATGGGGTGGACATGACAGTTAGTGGCAGGATATCAGGTCCATGAGGTGGACATGACAGTTAGTGGCAGGATATCAGGTCCATGGGGTGGACATGATAGTTAGTGGCAGGATATCAGGTCCATGGGGTGGCATGACAGTTAGTGGCAGGATATCAGGTCCATGGGGTGGACATGATAGTTAGTGGCAGGATATCAGGTCCATGGGGTGGACATGACAGTTAGTGGCAGGATATCAGGTCCATGGGGTGGACATGACAGTTAGTGGCAGGATATCAGGTCCATGGGGTGGACATGACAGTTAGTGGCAGGATATCAGGTCCATGGGGTGGACATGACAGTTACTGTCAAGATATCAGGTCCATGGGGTGGACATGACAGTTACTGGCAGGATATCAGGTCCATGGGGTGGCATGACAGTTAGTGGCAGGATATCAGGTCCATGGGGTGGACATGACAGTTAGTGGCAGGATATCAGGTCCATGGGGGTGGACATGACAGTTAGTGGCAGGATATCAGGTCCATGGGGTGGACATGACAGTTACTGTCAGGATATCAGGTCCATGGGGTGGACATGATAGTTAGTGGCAGGATGTCAGGTCCATGGGGGAGGACATGACAGTTACTGTCAGGATATCAGGTCCATGGGGTGGACATGACAGTTACTGTCAGGATATCAGGTCCATGGGGTGGCATGACAGTTAGTGGCAGGATGTCAGGTCCATGGGGGAGGACATGACAGTTACTGTCAGGATATCAGGTCCATGGGGTGGACATGACAGTTAGTGGCAGGATGTCAGGTCCATGGGGTGGACATGATAGTTAGTGGCAGGATGTCAGGTCCATGGGGTGGACATGACAGTTAGTGGCAGGATGTCAGGTCCATGGGGTGGACATGATAGTCCATGGGGTGGACATGATAGTTAGTGGCAGGATGTCAGGTCCATGGGGTGGACATGATAGTTAGTGGCAAGATTTCAGGTCCATGGGGTGGACATGACAGTTAGTGGCAGGATGTCAGGTCCATGGGGTGGCATGACAGTTAGTGGCAGGATATCAGGTCCATGGGGTGGACATGATAGTTAGTGGCAGGATATCAGGTCCATGGGGTGGACATGATAGTTAGTGGCAAGATTTCAGGTCCATGGGGTGGCATGACAGTTAGTGGCAGGATGTCAGGTCCATGGGGGAGGACATGACAGTTACTGTCAGGATATCAGGTCCATGGGGTGGACATGATAGTTAGTGGCAGGATATCAGGTCCATGGGGTGGACATGATAGTTAGTGGCAGGATGGCAGGTCCATGGGGGTGGACATGACAGTTAGTGGCAGGATATCAGGTCCATGGGGTGGACATGACAGTTAGTGGCAGGATATCAGGTCCATGGGGTGGACATGACAGTTAGTGGCAGGATATCAGGTCCATGGGGTGGACATGATAGTTAGTGGCAGGATGGCAGGTCCATGGGGGTGGACATGACAGTTAGTGGCAGGATATCAGGTCCATGGGGTGGACATGACAGTTAGTGGCAGGATATCAGGTCCATGAGGTGGACATGACAGTTAGTGGCAGGATATCAGGTCCATGGGGTGGACATGATAGTTAGTGGCAGGATATCAGGTCCATGGGGTGGCATGACAGTTAGTGGCAGGATATCAGGTCCATGGGGTGGACATGATAGTTAGTGGCAGGATATCAGGTTCATGGGGTGGACATGACAGTTAGTGGCAGGATATCAGGTCCATGGGGTGGACATGACAGTTAGTGGCAGGATATCAGGTCCATGGGGTGGACATGATAGTTAGTGGCAGGATATCAGGTCCATGGGGTGGACATGACAGTTAGTGGCAGGATGTCAGGTCCATGGGGTGACATGACAGTTAGTGGCAGGATATCAGGTCCATGGGGTGGACATGATAGTTAGTGGCAGGATGTCAGGTCCATTGGGTGGACATGATAGTTAGTGGCAGGATATCAGGTCCATGGGGTGGACATGACAGTTAGTGGCAGGATATCAGGTCCATGGGGTGTACATGACAGTTAGTGGCAGGATATCAGGTCCATGGGGTGGCATGACAGTTAGTGGCAGGATGTCAGGTCCATGGGGTGGACATGACAGTTAGTGGCAGGATATCAGGTCCATGGGGTGGCATGACAGTTAGTGGCAGGATATCAGGTCCATGGGGTGGACATGATAGTTAGTGGCAGGATATCAGGTCCATGGGGTGGCATGACAGTTAGTGGCAGGATATCAGGTCCATGGGGTGGACATGACAGTTAGTGGCAGGATATCAGGCCCATGGAGTGGACATGACAGTTAGTGGCAGGATATCAGGTCCATGGGGTGGACATGACAGTTACTGTTAGGATATCAGGTCCATGGGGTGGACATGACAGTTACTGGCAGGATATCAGGTCCATGGGGGAGGACATGACAGTTAGTGGCAGGATATCAGGTCCATGGGGTGGACATGACAGTTAGTGGCAGGATGTCAGGTCCATGGGGTGGACATGACAGTTAGTGGCAGGATATCAGGTCCATGGGGTGGACATGATAGTTAGTGGCAGGATATCAGGTCCATGGGGTGGCATGACAGTTAGTGGCAGGATATCAGGTCCATGGGGTGGACATGACAGTTAGTGGCAGGATATCAGGTCCATGGGGTGGACATGACAGTTAGTGGCAGGATATCAGGTCCATGGGGTGGACATGACAGTTACTGTCAGGATATCAGGTCCATGGGGTGGACATGACAGTTACTGGCAGGATATCAGGTCCATGGGGTGGCATGACAGTTAGTGGCAGGATATCAGGTCCATGGGGTGGACATGACAGTTAGTGGCAGGATATCAGGTCCATGGGGGTGGACATGACAGTTAGTGGCAGGATATCAGGTCCATGGGGTGGACATGACAGTTACTGTCAGGATATCAGGTCCATGGGGTGGACATGATAGTTAGTGGCAGGATGTCAGGTCCATGGGGGAGGACATGACAGTTACTGTCAGGATATCAGGTCCATGGGGTGGACATGACAGTTACTGTCAGGATATCAGGTCCATGGGGTGGCATGACAGTTAGTGGCAGGATGTCAGGTCCATGGGGGAGGACATGACAGTTACTGTCAGGATATCAGGTCCATGGGGTGGACATGATAGTTAGTGGCAGGATATCAGGTCCATGGGGTGGCATGACAGTTAGTGGCAGGATGTCAGGTCCATGGAGGTGGATATGACAGTTACTGGCAGGATGTCAGGTCAAAGGAAAGCACTCCAAAATTTACAGGTTTAAAAGCATAACAGACATTGTGATGACCGATAAGACCCTCCAGGCCCATCTAGTCCTCTCTTTTGCCTAGCTAACAAAATACACAGCATTACATACTTCTCTCAATAGACTTTTATCTATCCCAGGTATTACCAAATTCCCTAACAGCATTAGTCCCTATCCCCTCTACTGGGAGGCTGTTCCATGAGTGTATCACCCTATGTGTAAAGCAGAACTTACACACTGAATCTCCTACAATCTAACATTACATCATTCCCTTTTGTTCTGTCACAACTCTTTTTATCATATACTCCTCTCTACCATATCATATATCATCCCCCCTATTATATCTTGCTAGTTGAAGAGCCCGTTACACGGGCCACAGTGCCAGTGCCAGCCGGTTGCGCACAGTAGAGACTACCCACACCGCAGTTGATACAGTGCCAGCCGGTCGCGGTGCAGTCATGCTCAGTAGATACTGCCAGTGCTGTGGCTGATCCAGAGCTGGATGGTCCTTCGGAGAGCCCCGCTCTGTATCAGCCTTGTCACGGGCAGTCTGTACTACGCATGACTGCAGCACGAGCAACAGTCTCAACTGCACATGTCTGCGTAGTTACACACGTTTTAGCAAATTATTATATAGGATATATCATATCATCTCCCCTCTACCATAACATATCATATCATGTAATTATTTTTAGATCATCTTCCCCCATCCTATTCGATTATCTCCCCTATTATCATCTCTGTAACTATCCTGTCACATCATATAATATCATGTTATATGTATCATATCATCTCCCCCATCCTATTCTATCATATCTATCATATCATCCCTCTCTCTAGTATATCATGTCATATAAATCATATCATCCTCCCCCTCTATCATATCATATGACATCTATCAAATCTCCCTCATTACTACCAAGATGTACATCTTAAGGTCACTTGGCCTATGAAGACTCTTCAGTATTTTGGTGGATCTGAACTGACTCAGATGTATTAATGTCCTGCTGGAGATGTAGTTTCCAGAGATGTAAATATAGAATCAAAGATTTTGATGGCAAAAAATAACCATTTGGCCTCGCCAGTCTTATCAACATACATACTTCTCACAATAGACTTACATCTGTCAGATATTTTTGAGTCCCCTACCTACCTTACCGCCTTTGCTAAGAGGCAGTTCCCTGAGTCTGTACAGAGTTCTGCAAATGATAAAAATAAAGTGGCATTAATACGTTTCCCTTCTTGCTGCTAAAAACTATTCCTTTACAGCCCAGCCTGCTTAGCTTTTCCCACTGCTTGAATAACTTAAAAGCATCTGAAAAAATAACTACCAAGTACATTTCCTATGCTGTTATTGAATACAAAAGTGCCACTAAGCACAGATCTCAGCCTTTTTAATATTCTTGGATGATTTCATCTGGACTAACTGATTTGCATACTTTTAATTCTGATGATATTCCTAAAACTTCATCCTTAGTAAACAGGCTTGTGTTAACATTAACAGTTCTTATACTTTTTTGCCTTATCTTCTTCATAGTCTTCTGTAAATACATAATGAAATGAACACAGTGACAGAACATGTATGAAAAAATATACCCCCGTCACTGAAAGGAGAACCCTAAAAATGAGGCACTCAAACAAGAGACCAATGGTAACAATTTTATTATCATCAAAAAATACCACACAAGAGATTACATAAAAACAATAAAAAATAGACTGACGGTACACCATAATTATAGCCTCCCTATATGTCAGAGTAAACAAACAATAAAGTGCATATCCGTAAAGTGCAAAAAATGACCAATTATGAGCAAATAACAAATCGAATATATAAGTGCAAACATACAGCCAAATATACTTATCATAACAATGACTACGGGTAATCAGGTCATCGTGTACGGCCAGTCCCATGCTCACAACCAACGTGTATCACCATTCTCATGGCTTTGTCAGGGGTAATAATCCTTACTGTTGATGTACCGCTATTTAAAGGGATAGTAATGTTTCATAATAAAAGCAGCTCTAATTAATCATCATAGTATTTGGACTTTGGAGAGTGTTATTTCAGTTCTGTCAGAGTTGTAGTTCAATAGTAATTCAATGACAAAGTATCCCCCTCCTGTCCCTTTTACTGATGTAACACTGCTCAGCCAGATCAGAAGGGAGGTGCCCAGGTAGACTGCAGAGAGGGACAATCTCCAATTAAGATAAGGGAAAAACCTGAAAAGCTTGTCAAGGGGGGCAGGGCTTTCATTGTTCTCATAGGAAGAAGATTGTCCCCTTCTGTTATCTGTCTGGTCTATGGACTGGATTCCACATCTGAGAAGAGATGGCTTACACTAGGTAAAAGGGGCAGGAGGGGAAACTTTGCTTGTGAATATCTCATAAACCATAAAGTTTTGAGAGATAAGACTTATATCGTTCTTCATGTTTTTTTAATGCCTACAAAATAAAATAAAGTTAAAACGAAGTATTACTATCCCTTTAAGGCAAAACAGCCCAATGAGATATCGGCTCTGGATCTCAAGATGGGCTACTACTACCACTGATTATACAAATACAATATATGCATAATATAAGAAAAAAACAACCCTTAATTGCCATTCTATCCATTGAAAGTAAATAGTCGTTAAACATCAATTATGAAGATGAATAAATATAATATAGTGCAATAATTAACCCTCCAAGTGCCAGAGGGGCACACAAATCACCGCTTTGCAATGCGTTGTGTGCCCCTCTGGCACTCAAAGGGTCAAAAAGTATACCTCCAGAACAACAACTGGAGTTCTGTAAAACCCACACAAATATGAATGATCTCCAAATAAATCAATATTTCAATCCTATATTTCTTCTTGTTCACATTCCGAACAATATATCAGGATGCAGAGAAAATCCAATTAAGTCCAAAATGTAATAACACTAATCAAGACAAATTTATATCGACATTGATGGACTATATCCTCCTAAAGAAGTAAAGATGAAGACATGATAATGTCCTGTATCATATATCCATGTAACTGACATCTAGAGACTTATACTGATAAACGGTGTCTCATGTCTTCATCTTTATTTCTGAAGGAGGATACATTTTATTAACGTCAACACAAATTTGTTTCAAATTTATAGATATATCCCATCTATATTTGAAGAGGAATTGATCAAGCTATAGATATCTTTTGGAATTTCTATGTAACATAGTAACATAGTAAATTAGGTTGAATAAAGACACAAGTCTATTGAGGTCAACCTTCTCCTCATACCTCAGTGACTGAGAATTTTATAGCTTTCCTGCTACCAATTAAATTAGTCTTTATCAGACCTTCCTGATCAGCCTACTGATAAACAGTATAACTTTGTATTTTCCCTTTTGAAAGAAATGTATCTAATCTTCTCTTAAATGTATCCATTGTATCTGCCATAACCACCTCCCTGGGCAATGAATTCCACAATTTAACAGACCTTACTGTAAAAAACTCCTTCCTCTACTGAAGTCTAAACCTCCTTTCCTCTAATCTCAAGGGGGTGTCCCCTAGTCACCTAATCAGGCCTTGGAATAAATAGCTCACCGCAGAGATCCTTGTATTGACCTCTCATATACTTGTACAATGTGATAAGGTCTTCTCTTAGTCATCTTTTCTCTAGAGTAAATAAACCAAGTTTGTTTAGTCGTTCCTCATATGTCAAGTCCTCCATTCCCTTAATTCATTTTGTTGCTCTCCACTGTACCCTCTCTAGTTCTAGTATATCCTTTTTCAGAACTGGTGCCCAAAACTGCACTGCATACTCAAGGTGAGGTCTTTTTTGTTAAATGGCAAAATAATGTTATCCACTCTTGCTTCAATACCTCTTTTTATGCAAGACAGGACTTTGTTTGCCTTTGCTACTGCTGTTTGACACTGCTCACTGTTTCCAAGTCTGTAGATGACAATTATACCCAGGTCTTTTTCTAGCAATGAGTCACCTAAAATGATTCCATTAAGTTTATGAGTAGTCTTGGGATTGTTTCCTCCCAAATGCATGACTTTACACTTCCCCACATTAAACTTCATATTCCATTTGTTTGCCCAATCTGCAATTTTATATAAATCCCTCTGTAGAGAGCTGTTATCCTGTTCTGAATTATTTACCCTGCATAATTTAGTATCATCTGCAAATACTGATAATTTGCTTTCTATATCTATTTCCAGGTCATTCATAAACATGTTAAAAAGCAGCAGACCCAATACTGAACCCTGAGGTACTCCACTCTCCATTTTAACTGTATTGGTTAAAAGACTTGTTCCTTTTAACATCATGATATAGAAGGGATTCATCCATGGATAACATTGATATTCATCGTTTATCAGTATAAGTCTCTAGATGTCAGTTACATGGATATATGATACAGGACATTATCATGTCTTCATCTTTACTTCTTTAGGAGGATATAGTCCATCAATGTCGATATAAATTTGTCTTGATTAGTGTTATCACACTTTGGACTTAATTGGATTTTCTCTGATATATTGTTCGGAATGTGAACAAGAAGAAATATAGGATTCAAATATTGATTTATTTGGATATCATTCATATTTGTGTGGGTTTTATAGAACTCCAATTGTTGTTCTGGAGGTATACTTTTTGACCCTTTGAGTGCCAGAGGGGCACACGACGCATTGCAAAGCGGTGATTTGCGTGCCCCTCTGGCACTCGGAGGGTTAATTATTGCACTATATTATATTTATTCATCTTCATATTTGATGTTTAACAACTATTTGCTTTCAATGGATAGAATAGCAATTAAGGGCTGTTTTTTTCTTATATTGTGCATATATTGTATTTGTATAATCAGTGTATTCCTCGATGGAAGCTGTATTGGGGTCTGCACTGTGTTTATGGTTTGCCTGGTATTTTTATTATATATTATATATATATTTATATTATAATCAGTGTATTCCTCGATGGAAGCTGTATTGGGATCTGGACTGTGTTTATGGTTTGCCTGGTATTTTTATTATATATTATATATATATTTATATTATAATCAGTGTATTCCTCGATGGAAGCTGTATTGGGGTCTGCAGTGTGTTTATGGTTTGCCTGGTATTTTTATTATATATTAGATATATATTTATATTATAATCAGTGTATTCCTCGATGGAAGCTGTATTGGGGTCTGCAGTGTGTTTATGGTTTGCCTGGTATTTTTATTATATATTATATATATATTTATATTATAATCAGTGTATTCCTCGATGGAAGCTGTATTGGGGTCTGCAGTGTGTTTATGGTTTGCCTGGTATTTTTATTATATATTAGATATATATTTATATTATAATCAGTGTATTCCTCGATGGAAGCTGTATTGGGATGTGCAGTGTGTTTATGGTTTGCCTGGTATTTTTATTATATATTAGATATATATTTATATTATAATCAGTGTATTCCTCGATGGAAGCTGTATTGGGATGTGCAGTGTGTTTATGGTTTGCCTGGTATTTTTATTATATATTAGATATATATTTATATTATAATCAGTGTATTCCTCGATGGAAGCTGTATTGGGATCTGCAGTGTGTTTATGGTTTGCCTGGTATTTTTATTATATATTAGATATATATTTATATTATAATCAGTGTATTCCTCGATGGAAGCTGTATTGGGATCTGCAGTGTGTTTATGGTTTGCCTGGTATTTTTATTATATATTAGATATATATTTATATTATAATCAGTGTATTCCTCGATGGAAGCTGTATTGGGGTCTGCAGTGTGTTTATGGTTTGCCTGGTATTTTTATTATATATTAGATATATATTTATATTATAATCAGTGTATTCCTCGATGGAAGCTGTATTGGGGTCTGCAGTGTGTTTATGGTTTGCCTGGTATTTTTATTATATATTAGATATATATTTATATTATAATCAGTGTATTCCTCGATGGAAGCTGTATTGGGGTCTGCAGTGTGTTTATGGTTTGCCTGGTATTTTTATTATATATTAGATATATATTTATATTATAATCAGTGTATTCCTCGATGGAAGCTGTATTGGGGTCTGCAGTGTGTTTATGGTTTGCCTGGTATTTTTATTATATATTAGATATATATTTATATTATAATCAGTGTATTCCTCGATGGAAGCTGTATTGGGGTCTGCAGTGTGTTTATGGTTTGCCTGGTATTTTTATTATATATTAGATATATATTTATATTATAATCAGTGTATTCCTCGATGGAAGCTGTATTGGGGTCTGCAGTGTGTTTATGGTTTGCCTGGTATTTTTATTATATATTAGATATATATTTATATTATAATCAGTGTATTCCTCGATGGAAGCTGTATTGGGATCTGCAGTGTGTTTATGGTTTGCCTGGTATTTTTATTATATATTAGATATATATTTATATTATAATCAGTGTATTCCTCGATGGAAGCTGTATTGGGGTCTGCAGTGTGTTTATGGTTTGCCTGGTATTTTTATTATATATTAGATATATATTTATATTATAATCAGTGTATTCCTCGATGGAAGCTGTATTGGGGTCTGCAGTGTGTTTATGGTTTGCCTGGTATTTTTATTATATATTAGATATATATTTATATTATAATCAGTGTATTCCTCGATGGAAGCTGTATTGGGATCTGCAGTGTGTTTATGGTTTGCACTGGTATTTTTATTATATATTAGATATATATTTATATTATAATCAGTGTATTCCTCGATGGAAGCTGTATTGGGATCTGCAGTGTGTTTATGGTTTGCCTGGTATTTTTATTATATATTAGATATATATTTATATTATAATCAGTGTATTCCTCGATGGAAGCTGTATTGGGATCTGCAGTGTGTTTATGGTTTGCCTGGTATTTTTATTATATATTAGATATATATTTATATTATAATCAGTGTATTCCTCGATGGAAGCTGTATTGGGGTCTGCAGTGTGTTTATGGTTTGCCTGGTATTTTTATTATATATTAGATATATATTTATATTATAATCAGTGTATTCCTCGATGGAAGCTGTATTGGGATCTGCAGTGTGTTTATGGTTTGCCTGGTATTTTTATTATATATTAGATATATATTTATATTATAATCAGTGTATTCCTCGATGGAAGCTGTATTGGGATCTGCAGTGTGTTTATGGTTTGCCTGGTATTTTTATTATATATTAGATATATATTTATATTATAATCAGTGTATTCCTCGATGGAAGCTGTATTGGGGTCTGCAGTGTGTTTATGGTTTGCCTGGTATTTTTATTATATATTAGATATATATTTATATTATAATCAGTGTATTCCTCGATGGAAGCTGTATTGGGATCTGCAGTGTGTTTATGGTTTGCCTGGTATTTTTATTATATATTAGATATTTATTTATATTATAATCAGTGTATTCCTCGATGGAAGCTGTATTGGGGTCTGCAGTGTGTTTATGGTTTGCCTGGTATTTTTATTATATATTAGATATATATTTATATTATAATCAGTGTATTCCTCGATGGAAGCTGTATTGGGATCTGCAGTGTGTTTATGGTTTGCACTGGTATTTTTATTATATATTAGATATATATTTATATTATAATCAGTGTATTCCTCGATGGAAGCTGTATTGGGATCTGCAGTGTGTTTATGGTTTTCCTGGTATTTTTATTATATATTAGATATATATTTATATTATTATCAGTGTATTCCTCGATGGAAGCTGTATTGGGATCTGCAGTGTGTTTATGGTTTGCACTGGTATTTTTATTATATATTAGATATATATTTATATTATAATCAGTGTATTCCTCGATGGAAGCTGTATTGGGATCTGCAGTGTGTTTATGGTTTGCCTGGTATTTTTATTATATATTAGATATATATTTATATTATAATCAGTGTATTCCTCGATGGAAGCTGTATTGGGATCTGCAGTGTGTTTATGGTTTGCCTGGTATTTTTATTATATATTAGATATATATTTATATTATAATCAGTGTATTCCTCGATGGAAGCTGTATTGGGATGTGCAGTGTGTTTATGGTTTGCCTGGTATTTTTATTATATATTAGATATATATTTATATTATAATCAGTGTATTCCTCGATGGAAGCTGTATTGGGATCTGCAGTGTGTTTATGGTTTGCACTGGTATTTTTATTATATATTAGATATATATTTATATTATAATCAGTGTATTCCTCGATGGAAGCTGTATTGGGATCTGCAGTGTGTTTATGGTTTGCCTGGTATTTTTATTATATATTAGCTATATATTTATATTATAATCAGTGTATTCCTCGATGGAAGCTGTATTGGGGTCTGCAGTGTGTTTATGGTTTGCCTGGTATTTTTATTATATATTAGGTATATATTTATATTATAATCAGTGTATTCCTCGATGGAAGCTGTATTGGGGTCTGCAGTGTGTTTATGGTTTGCCTGGTATTTTTATTATATATTAGATATATATTTATATTATAATCAGTGTATTCCTCGATGGAAGCTGTATTGGGGTCTGCAGTGTGTTTATGGTTTGCACTGGTATTTTTATTATATATTAGATATATATTTATATTATAATCAGTGTATTCCTCGATGGAAGCTGTATTGGGATCTGCAGTGTGTTTATGGTTTGCCTGGTATTTTTATTATATATTAGATATATATTTATATTATAATCAGTGTATTCCTCGATGGAAGCTGTATTGGGGTCTGCAGTGTGTTTATGGTTTGCCTGGTATTTTTATTATATATTAGATATATATTTATATTATAATCAGTGTATTCCTCGATGGAAGCTGTATTGGGATCTGCAGTGTGTTTATGGTTTGCCTGGTATTTTTATTATATATTAGATATATATTTATATTATAATCAGTGTATTCCTCGATGGAAGCTGTATTGGGGTCTGCAGTGTGTTTATGGTTTGCCTGGTATTTTTATTATATATTAGATATATATTTATATTATAATCAGTGTATTCCTCGATGGAAGCTGTATTGGGGTCTGCAGTGTGTTTATGGTTTGCCTGGTATTTTTATTATATATTAAATATATATTTATATTATAATCAGTGTATTCCTCGATGGAAGCTGTATTGGGGTCTGCAGTGTGTTTATGGTTTGCCTGGTATTTTTATTATATATTATATATATATTTATATTATAATCAGTGTATTCCTCGATGGAAGCTGTATTGGGGTCTGCAGTGTGTTTATGGTTTGCCTGGTATTTTTATTATATATTATATATATATTTATATTATAATCAGTGTATTCCTCGATGGAAGCTGTATTGGGATCTGCAGTGTGTTTATGGTTTTCACTGGTATTTTTATTATATATTAGATATATATTTATATTATAATCAGTGTATTCCTCGATGGAAGCTGTATTGGGATCTGCAGTGTGTTTATGGTTTGCACTGGTATTTTTATTATATATTATATATATATTTATATTATAATCAGTGTATTCCTCGATGGAAGCTGTATTGGGATCTGCAGTGTGTTTATGGTTTGCACTGGTATTTTTATTATATATTAGATATATATTTATATTATAATCAGTGTATTCCTCCATGGAAGCTGTATTGGGGTCTGCACTGTGTTTATGGTTTGCCTGGTATTTTTATTATATATTATATATATATTTATATTATAATCAGTGTATTCCTCGATGGAAGCTATATTGGGATCTGCAGTGTGTTTATGGTTTGCCTGGTATTTTTATTATATATTGGATATATATTTATATTATAATCAGTGTATTCCTCGATGGAAGCTGTATTGGGGTCTGCAGTGTGTTTATGGTTTGCACTGGTATTTTTATTATATATTATATATATATTTATATTATAATCAGTGTATTCCTCCATGGAAGCTGTATTGGGGTCTGCACTGTGTTTATGGTTTGCCTGGTATTTTTATTATATATTATATATATAATTATATTATAATCAGTGTATTCCTCGATGGAAGCTATATTGGGATCTGCAGTGTGTTTATGGTTTGCCTGGTATTTTTATTATATATTATATATATATTTATATTATAATCAGTGAATTCCTCGATGGAAGCTGTATTGGGATCTGCAGTGTGTTTATGGTTTGCACTGGTATTTTTATTATATATTAGATATATATTTATATTATAATCAGTGCATTCCTCGATGGAAGCTGTATTGGGATCTGCAGTGTGTTTATGGTTTGCCTGGTATTTTTATTATATATTATATATATATTTATATTATAATCAGTGTATTCCTCGATGGAAGCTGTATTGGGATCTGCAGTGTGTTTATGGTTTGCCTGGTATTTTTATTATATATTATATATATATTTATATTATAATCAGTGTATTCCTCGATGGAAGCTGTATTGGGATCTGCAGTGTGTTTATGGTTTGCCTGGTATTTTTATTATATATTATATATATATTTATATTATAATCAGTGTATTCCTCGATGGAAGCTGTATTGGGATCTGCAGTGTGTTTATGGTTTGCCTGGTATTTTTATTATATATTAGATATATATTTATATTATAATCAGTGTATTCCTCGATGGAAGCTGTATTGGGATCTGCAGTGTGTTTATGGTTTGCCTGGTATTTTTATTATATATTAGATATATATTTATATTATAATCAGTGTATTCCTCGATGGAAGCTGTATTGGGGTCTGCAGTGTGTTTATTGTTTGCCTGGTATTTTTATTATATATTATATATATATTTATATTATAATCAGTGTATTCCTCGATGGAAGCTGTATTGGGATCTGCAGTGTGTTTATGGTTTGCCTGGTATTTTTATTATATATTATATATATATTTATATTATAATCAGTGTATTCCTCGATGGAAGCTGTATTGGGATCTGCAGTGTGTTTATGGTTTGCCTGGTATTTTTATTATATATTAGATATATATTTATATTATAATCAGTGTATTCCTCGATGGAAGCTGTATTGGGGTCTGCAGTGTGTTTATGGTTTGCCTGGTATTTTTATTATATATTATATATATATTTATATTATAATCAGTGTATTCCTCGATGGAAGCTGTATTGGGATCTGCAGTGTGTTTATGGTTTGCACTGGTATTTTTATTATATATTATATATATATTTATATTATAATCAGTGTATTCCTCGATGGAAGCTGTATTGGGATCTGCAGTGTGTTTATGGTTTGCCTGGTATTTTTATTATATATTAGATATATATTTATATTATAATCAGTGTATTCCTCCATGGAAGCTGTATTGGGGTCTGCAGTGTGTTTATGGTTTGCACTGGTATTTTTATTATATATTATATATATATTTATATTATAATCAGTGTATTCCTCCATGGAAGCTGTATTGGGGTCTGCACTGTGTTTATGGTTTGCCTGGTATTTTTATTATATATTATATATATATTTATATTATAATCAGTGTATTCCTCGATGCAAGCTATATTGGGATCTGCAGTGTGTTTATGGTTTGCCTGGTATTTTTATTATATATTATATATATATTTATATTATAATCAGTGTATTCCTCGATGCAAGCTGTATTGGGATCTGCAGTGTGTTTATGGTTTGCACTGGTATTTTTATTATATATTACATATATATTTATATTATAATCAGTGTATTCCTCGATGGAAGCTGTATTGGGATCTGCAGTGTGTTTATGGTTTGCCTGGTATTTTTATTATATATTATATATATATTTATATTATAATCAGTGTATTCCTCGATGGAAGCTGTATTGGGATCTGCAGTGTGTTTACGGTTTGCCTGGTATTTTTATTATATATTAGATATATATTTATATTATAATCAGTGTATTCCTCCATGGAAGCTGTATTGGGGTCTGCACTGTGTTTACGGTTTGCACTGGTATTTTTATTATATATTATATATATATTTATATTATAATCAGTGTATTCCTCCATGGAAGCTGTATTGGGGTCTGCACTGTGTTTATGGTTTGCACTGGTATTTTTATTATATATTATATATATATTTATATTATAATCAGTGTATTCCTCCATGGAAGCTGTATTGGGATCTGCAGTGTGTTTATGGTTTGCACTGGTATTTTTATTATATATTAGATATATATTTATATTATAATCAGTGTATTCCTCGATGGAAGCTGTATTGGGATCTGCAGTGTGTTTATGGTTTGCCTGGTATTTTTATTATATATTATATATATATTTATATTATAATCAGTGTATTCCTCGATGGAAGCTATATTGGGATCTGCAGTGTGTTTATGGTTTGCCTGGTATTTTTATTATATATTATATATATATTTATATTATAATCAGTGTATTCCTCCATGGAAGCTGTATTGGGGTCTGCACTGTGTTTATGGTTTGCACTGGTATTTTTATTATATATTATATATATATTTATATTATAATCAGTGTATTCCTCCATGGAAGCTGTATTGGGATCTGCAGTGTGTTTATGGTTTGCACTGGTATTTTTATTATATATTAGATATATATTTATATTATAATCAGTGTATTCCTCGATGGAAGCTGTATTGGGATCTGCAGTGTGTTTATGGTTTGCCTGGTATTTTTATTATATATTATATATATATTTATATTATAATCAGTGTATTCCTCAATGGAAGCTGTATTGGGATCTGCAGTGTGTTTATGGTTTGCACTGGTATTTTTATTATATATTAGATATATATTTATATTATAATCAGTGTATTCCTCGATGGAAGCTGTATTGGGGTCTGCAGTGTGTTTATGGTTTGCCTGGTATTTTTATTATATATTATATATATATTTATATTATAATCAGTGTATTCCTCGATGGAAGCTGTATTGGGATCTGCAGTGTGTTTATGGTTTGCACTGGTATTTTTATTATATATTAGATATATATTTATATTATAATCAGTGTATTCCTCGATGGAAGCTGTATTGGGATCTGCAGTGTGTTTATGGTTTGCCTGGTATTTTTATTATATATTAGATATATATTTATATTATAATCAGTGTATTCCTCGATGGAAGCTGTATTGGGGTCTGCAGTGTGTTTATGGTTTGCACTGGTATTTTTATTATATATTATATATATATTTATATTATAATCAGTGTATTCCTCCATGGAAGCTGTATTAGGGTCTGCAGTGTGTTTATGGTTTGCACTGGTATTTTTATTATATATTATATATATATTTATATTATAATCAGTGTATTCCTCCATGGAAGCTGTATTGGGGTCTGCACTGTGTTTATGGTTTGCACTGGTATTTTTATTATATATTATATATATATTTATATTATAATCAGTGTATTCCTCCATGGAAGCTGTATTGGGGTCTGCACTGTGTTTATGGTTTGCACTGGTATTTTTATTATATATTATATATATATTTATATTATAATCAGTGTATTCCTCCATGGAAGCTGTATTGGGATCTGCAGTGTGTTTATGGTTTGCACTGGTATTTTTATTATATATTATATATATATTTATATTATAATCAGTGTATTCCTCCATGGAAGCTGTATTGGGATCTGCAGTGTGTTTATGGTTTGCACTGGTATTTTTATTATATATTAGATATATATTTATATTATAATCAGTGTATTCCTCGATGGAAGCTGTATTGGGATCTGCAGTGTGTTTATGGTTTGCCTGGTATTTTTATTATATATTATATATATATTTATATTATAATCAGTGTATTCCTCGATGGAAGCTATATTGGGATCTGCAGAGTGTTTATGGTTTGCCTGGTATTTTTATTATATATTATATATATATTTATATTATAATCAGTGTATTCCTCGATGGAAGCTATATTGGGATCTGCAGAGTGTTTATGGTTTGCCTGGTATTTTTATTATATATTATATATATATTTATATTATAATCAGTGTATTCCTCTATGGAAGCTGTATTGGGATCTGGACTGTGTTTATGGTTTGCACTGGTATTTTTATTATATATTAGATATATATTTATATTATAATCAGTGTATTCCTCGATGGAAGCTGTATTGGGATCTGGACTGTGTTTATGGTTTGCACTGGTATTTTTATTATATATTATATATATATTTATATTATAATCAGTGTATTCCTCGATGGAAGCTGTATTGGGATCTGCAGTGTGTTTATGGTTTGCCTGGTATTTTTATTATATATTATATATATATTTATATTATAATCAGTGTATTCCTCGATGGAAGCTGTATTGGGATCTGCAGTGTGTTTATGGTTTGCACTGGTATTTTTATTATATATTAGATATATATTTATATTATAATCAGTGTATTCCTCGATGGAAGCTGTATTGGGGTCTGCAGTGTGTTTATGGTTTGCCTGGTATTTTTATTATATATTATATATATATTTATATTATAATCAGTGTATTCCTCGATGGAAGCTGTATTGGGATCTGCAGTGTGTTTATGGTTTGCACTGGTATTTTTATTATATATTAGATATATATTTATATTATAATCAGTGTATTCCTCGATGGAAGCTGTATTGGGATCTGCAGTGTGTTTATGGTTTGCCTGGTATTTTTATTATATATTAGATATATATTTATATTATAATCAGTGTATTCCTCGATGGAAGCTGTATTGGGGTCTGCAGTGTGTTTATGGTTTGCACTGGTATTTTTATTATATATTATATATATATTTATATTATAATCAGTGTATTCCTCCATGGAAGCTGTATTGGGGTCTGCACTGTGTTTATGGTTTGCACTGGTATTTTTATTATATATTATATATATATTTATATTATAATCAGTGTATTCCTCCATGGAAGCTGTATTGGGGTCTGCACTGTGTTTATGGTTTGCACTGGTATTTTTATTATATATTATATATATATTTATATTATAATCAGTGTATTCCTCCATGGAAGCTGTATTGGGGTCTGCACTGTGTTTATGGTTTGCACTGGTATTTTTATTATATATTATATATATATTTATATTATAATCAGTGTATTCCTCCATGGAAGCTGTATTGGGATCTGCAGTGTGTTTATGGTTTGCACTGGTATTTTTATTATATATTAGATATATATTTATATTATAATCAGTGTATTCCTCGATGGAAGCTGTATTGGGATCTGCAGTGTGTTTATGGTTTGCCTGGTATTTTTATTATATATTATATATATATTTATATTATAATCAGTGTATTCCTCGATGGAAGCTATATTGGGATCTGCAGTGTGTTTATGGTTTGCCTGGTATTTTTATTATATATTATATATATATTTATATTATAATCAGTGTATTCCTCCATGGAAGCTGTATTGGGGTCTGCACTGTGTTTATGGTTTGCACTGGTATTTTTATTATATATTATATATATATTTATATTATAATCAGTGTATTCCTCCATGGAAGCTGTATTGGGATCTGCAGTGTGTTTATGGTTTGCACTGGTATTTTTATTATATATTAGATATATATTTATATTATAATCAGTGTATTCCTCGATGGAAGCTGTATTGGGATCTGCAGTGTGTTTATGGTTTGCCTGGTATTTTTATTATATATTATATATATATTTATATTATAATCAGTGTATTCCTCGATGGAAGCTGTATTGGGATCTGCAGTGTGTTTATGGTTTGCCTGGTATTTTTATTATATATATATATCTATATATATAAAAGAAGACTTTGTGCCTGCCAAAACACACCCAGGGGAGGCATAAAGCAGGAGTTACTACTCCTATTGGGTGTTTCAATCATGCAGGGAGTTGGCCCGCCCCCACTATGCAGCCCGCCCACCACTATCAAAGTCAGAAAAAAACAATATGGCCGCCACTTGCTCCTACACCACAGACAAACACACATGCCCCACTCACACACACAGACCACCACACACACATGTCCCACTCACACAGCACCACACAAACACACACACATGCCCCACTCACACAGCACCACACACACACACACACGCCCCACTTACACAGCACCAAACAGACATGCCCCCTCTCACACACACAGCACCACATACACCACATACACACACAAAGTCAGAAATACATATGGCTGACACACACACACAGTCACTCACCCTGACTCCCAGAGGCCTCAGCAGGACCTGTACTGCAGCACCAGAGGAACAAAATTGCACTCAAAGGGTTAAGGTAGGTCCTCATTGCTCAATTATTTCTTCACTGTCATCATTTGCCATGCAAGACACAGGACAGACAGCCATCAGATTCACACTTAACCCACTGACTGCCACAGGGTTGTGTATCAAGTTTTACCCCTCAGGGAGTGTGTTCAAACCCCTCACACTGTAAACTTGCATTTCTCTCCCACTTCTCCTCCTTCCCCAGCCTATTACTAACACTTTTCCATATTTATGTTAAGCCCCGCCCCCTACTCACGATTAAGCCCCGCCCCCTTTTACCCCAGATTGCCCCATTGCTCTCTCCACATCAGCACCACATGAGGGACTCCACAAGTAAAAGTTCACAGGTATTACACACTCATGCCCCACTCACACAGCACCAAACACCCATACACACACACAAAGCCAGAAAGAAAGATGGCTGACACACAGTCACTCACCTTGACTCCCAGTGGCCTCAGCAGGACCTGTAGTAAAGCCACTGAACGGTGCTGCATCACCAGGGGAACAAAATGGCACTCAAAGGGTTAAGGTAGGCCCTCATTGCTGAATTACTTCTTCACTGTCACCATTTGCCATGCAAGACACAGGACAGACAGCCATCAGATTCACACTTAACCCACTAACTGCCACAGGGTTCTGTATCAAGTTTTACCCCTCATGGAGTGTGTTCAAACCCCTCACACTGTAAACTTGCATTCCCCTCCCACTTCTCCTCCTTCCCCAGCCTATTACTAACACTTTTTCACATTTATGTTAAGCCCCGCCCCCTACTCGTGATTAAGCCCCACCCACTTTTAACCCAGATTGCCCCATTTGTCTCTCCACATCAGCACCACATCAGTCCCCTCTAGGGACTTCACAAGTCAGTGTTCCCAGGTATGAACACACTTCCCACTGCTATTTAACTCTGACATGCCTCTCTATACCTTAACCCTTTGAGTGCCAGAGGGGTACACAACTCATGAGCACATGTGTTTCTGCTCATATATGTTGCGTGTCTGTGTGTGTACATCTCTGTTACATATGTGTGTCCATGTGTGCATCTCCAGTGTGTCTGTGTGTACATGTGTTTTGCATGTCTCTGCCGCTCACTGTGTGTATGTGCATACCTCCCAACATTTCACAGGGCCAAAGAGGGACACGTTAGTTTTAGGTGATATTATTGGGGGTGTGGCTGGTGGGCGGGGCATTAGTAAGAATTTTTAGGTTATTTCATGACCTATTACTGGCTATTTACGTAACTGAATAAATGATTTAGTTCAAGACCAAAGTATTTTATTTGCACAGACTATTGTATAAACACATATACTGAAGTTTATTGCTTTATTGCTGTAGAGCAAAGTAATACACACCACACAGTCAGGGCTGGTGCAAAGATTTTTGCCACCCTAGGCAAAACCTAATTTTGCCGCCCATTTCGCTCCGCCCCTTGTGTCCCACCCCTTTATACCCTGCCTACTTATACCCAACCTCTTTTCATGATTGTCCTCTCTCTGCCCCCTGAGCCACTCTGCCCCTGTTCTGGAGATGCCTGTAAGAGATGCCCCCCACCAGCTCCAACTTGCCCCTTATCAGCTTCACTTTGGCCCACCAGCTCCACTTTGCCCCTATCAACTCCAACTTGCCCCCATCAGCTCCAACGTGCCCCCACCAGCTCCATTTTGCCCCCTCAGCTTCACTTTGCCCCCTCAGCTCCAACTTACCCCCATCAGCTCCACTTTGCCCCCCATCCTCTCCAACTTACCCCCATCAGCTCCACTTTGCCCCCCATCCACTCCAACTTGCCCCCATCTGCTCCAACTTGCCCCCACCAGCTCCACTATGCCCTCTCAGCTCCAACTTTCCACTATCAGCTCCACTATGCCCCCAGCAGCTCCAACTTGCCCCCATCCGCTCCAACTTGCCCCATCATCTCCACTTTGCCCCACATCTGCTCCAACTTGCCCCCTCAGCTCCACTATGCCCCCTCAGCTCCAACTTGCCCCCCATCACATACCTGTATCTCCCGCGCAGTCTTCTCTTCAGTAATGCAGAGCGCGGCGGGAGATCATGACTCCCAGCGCGCTCTGCATTACTAAAGATCCGACCAGATGAGGGAGCGCTGTAGCAACACAGACCTGACTGTGTTGTGGTTCCTGGCGTGGTGTGTGTGGGCGCAGCTGTTCTCCGCTGCATGCCCCCGCCCCCAGTACGTGTGCGCCCTAGGCCGGCGCCTACCTCGCCTATAGGTGGAGCCGGCCCTGCACACAGTCTGACCTCCTAAAAAGAGGGACAACAGGGTGGGAAAGAGGGACAGAGGGATTTGGCCCTCAAAGAGGGACTGTCCCTCCTAAAGAGGGACACTTGGGATGTATGGTATGTGTCTGCCTGTATGCTGCATATGTCTGTGTTTATCAGTGTGTCTGCATTTCAAACACGTGCGCCCAATGGTCATAACATGACGGGCAACGCCGTCCCATGTTGCTAGTTATATATATATTTATATTATAATCAGTGTATTCCTCGATGGAAGCTGTATTGGGATCTGCAGTGTGTTTATGGTTTGCCTGGTATTTTTATTATATATTATATATATATTTATATTATAATCAGTGTATTCCTCTATGGAAGCTGTATTGGGATCTGGACTGTGTTTATGGTTTGCACTGGTATTTTTATTATATATTAGATATATATTTATATTATAATCAGTGTATTCCTCGATGGATGCTGTATTGGGATCTGGACTGTGTTTATGGTTTGCACTGGTATTTTTATTATATATTATATATATATTTATATTATAATCAGTGTATTCCTCGATGGAAGCTGTATTGGGATCTGCAGTGTGTTTATGGTTTGCCTGGTATTTTTATTATATATTAGATATATATTTATATTATAATCAGTGTATTCCTCGATGGAAGCTGTATTGGGATCTGCAGTGTGTTTATGGTTTGCACTGGTATTTTTATTATATATTAGATATATATTTATATTATAATCAGTGTATTCCTCGATGGAAGCTGTATTGGGGTCTGCACTGTGTTTATGGTTTGCACTGGTATTTTTATTATATATTAGATATATATTTATATTATAATCAGTGTATTCCTCCATGGAAGCTGTATTGGGGTCTGCACTGTGTTTATGGTTTGCACTGGTATTTTTATTATATATTATATATATATTTATATTATAATCAGTGTATTCCTCGATGGAAGCTGTATTGGGGTCTGCAGTGTGTTTATGGTTTGCCTGGTATTTTTATTATATATTAGATATATATTTATATTATAATCAGTGTATTCCTTGATGGAAGCTGTATTGGGATCTGGACTGTGTTTATGGTTTGCACTGGTATTTTTATTATATATTAGATATATATTTATATTATAATCAGTGTATTCCTCGATGGAAGCTGTATTGGGATCTGCAGTGTGTTTATGGTTTGCCTGGTATTTTTATTATATATTATATATATATTTATATTATAATCAGTGTATTCCTCGATGGAAGCTGTATTTGGGTCTGCAGTGTGTTTATGGTTTGCCTGGTATTTTTATTATATATTAGATATATATTTATATTATAATCAGTGTATTCCTCGATGGAAGCTGTATTGGGGTCTGCAGTGTGTTTATGGTTTGCCTGGTATTTTTATTATATATTAGATATATATTTATATTATAATCAGTGTATTCCTCGATGGAAGCTGTATTGGGATCTGCAGTGTGTTTATGGTTTGCACTGGTATTTTTATTATATATTAGATATATATTTATATTATAATCAGTGTTTTCCTCGATTGAAGCTGTATTGGGATCTGGACTGTGTTTATGGTTTGCCTGGTATTTTTATTATATATTAGATATATATTTATATTATAATCAGTGTATTCCTCTGTGGAAGCTGTATTGGGATCTGCAGTGTGTTTATGGTTTGCCTGGTATTTTTATTATATATTATATATATATTTATATTATAATCAGTGTATTCCTCGATGGAAGCTGTATTGGGGTCTGCACTGTGTTTATGGTTTGCACTGGTATTTTTATTATATATTAGATATATATTTATTTTATAATCAGTGTATTCCTCGATGGAAGCTGTATTGGGATCTGCAGTGTGTTTATGGTTTGCCTGGTATTTTTATTATATATTAGATATATATTTATATTATAATCAGTGTATTCCTCGATGGAAGCTGTATTGGGGTCTGCAGTGTGTTTATGGTTTGCCTGGTATTTTTATTATATATTAGATATATATTTATATTATAATCAGTGTATTCCTCGATGGAAGCTGTATTGGGATCTGCAGTGTGTTTATGGTTTGCCTGGTATTTTTATTATATATTAGATATATATTTATATTATAATCAGTGTATTCCTCGATGGAAGCTGTATTGGGATCTGCAGTGTGTTTATGGTTTGCCTGGTATTTTTATTATATATTAGATATATATTTATATTATAATCAGTGTATTCCTCGATGGAAGCTGTATTGGGGTCTGCAGTGTGTTTATGGTTTGCCTGGTATTTTTATTATATATTAGATATATATTTATATTATAATCAGTGTATTCCTCGATGGAAGCTGTATTGGGGTCTGCAGTGTGTTTATGGTTTGCCTGGTATTTTTATTATATATTATATATATATTTATATTATAATCAGTGTATTCCTCGATGGAAGCTGTATTGGGATCTGCAGTGTGTTTATGGTTTGCACTGGTATTTTTATTATATATTATATATATATTTATATTATAATCAGTGTATTCCTCGATGGAAGCTGTATTGGGATCTGCAGTGTGTTTATGGTTTGCCTGGTATTTTTATTATATACTAGTGTTAAAGCCTGTGTACACGGCCAAGGTCCGCGTAATGTTAACCCTTTGAGTGCCACGCAACGCAGTGCTTTCTCCTCTTGCCTCTTTCTACCCCCTCTTGCCTCTTGCCCACCATGCCTTTCTATCTCCTCTTGCCCCCCATGCCTTTTTCTCCACCCTCTTGCCCCATGCCTCTCTGGCAAACCCTCTTGCCCCCCCATGCCTCTTTCGTCACCCCTTTGCCCCTTCCATCACCCTCTTGCCCCCATACCTCTTTTGCCCCCATGGCTCTTTCACCACCCTCTTGCTCCCCATACCTCTTTTGCCACCCTTTTGACCCCCATGCCTCTTTCACAACCCTTTTGCCCCCCCATGGCTCTTTCACCATCCTCTTGCTCCCCATACCTCTTTTGCCCCCCCATGTTTCTTTCACCACACTTTTGCCCCCCATGCCTCTTTCACAACCCTCTTGCCCCCCCATGCCTCTTTCACAACCCTCTTGCCCCCCCATGGCTCTTTCACCACCCTCTTGCCCCCCCCATGGCTCTTTCACAACCCTCTTGCCCCCCCATGCCTCTTTCACCACCCTCTTGCCCCCCAATGCCTCTTTCACAACCCTCTTGCTCCCCTTACCTCTTTCACCACACTTTTGCCCCCCCCCCATGCCTCTTTCACAACCCTCTTTCCCCCATGGCTCTTTCACCACCCTCTTGCTCCCCATACCTCTTTTGCCACCCTTTTGACCCCCATGCCTCTTTCACAACCCTTTTGCCCTCCCATGGCTCTTTCACCATCCTCTTGCTACCCATACCTCTTTTGCCCCCCCATGTTTCTTTCACCACACTTTTGCCCCCCCATGCCTCTTTCACAACCCTTTTGCCCCCCCATGCCTCTTTCACCACCCTCTTGCCCCCCCATGCCTCTTTCAAAACCCTCTTGCCCCCCCATGCCTCTTTCACCACCCTCTTGCTCCCCCATGGCTCAGCCGGTCGCTAGGGCAGAGTTTGAGAAAAGTTATGCGCGTCCACATGCTCAGAGGGCTCCCACAGTGCATTGGGCGCGCATAACTGACAGGCAGCCGGTCGCGAGGGCAGAGTGTGAGAAACACCAGCTGCCAGCCCTCTGAGCTCTGCCAGCCTTGTCACCTTGTACGTGGACGCCAGGAAGGTATAACTGACAGGCACCCGCAAGCGCGAGTTCCTGTCAAAAACGCGTCCATAGTTACTGTAGACGGTGCGGTGGGGGGGAGCAAGTCACGTGTCTATGTGAGTTAGTGCTTCGTGCTACGCTCACAGGGAGAGACGCATTCTTATACTTTATAGTATAGGATTATATATATATTTATATTATAATCAGTGTATTCCTCGATGGAAGCTGTATTGGGGTCTGCACTGTGTTTATGGTTTGCACTGGTATTTTTATTATATATTAGATATATATTTATATTATAATCAGTGTATTCCTCGATGGAAGCTGTATTGGGATCTGCAGTGTGTTTATGGATTGCCTGGTATTTTTATTATATATTATATATATATTTATATTATAATCAGTGTATTCCTCGATGGAAGCTGTATTGGGATCTGCAGTGTGTTTATGGTTTGCCTGGTATTTTTATTATATATTAGATATATATTTATATTATAATCAGTGTATTCCTCGATGGAAGCTGTATTGGGGTCTGCAGTGTGTTTATGGTTTGCCTGGTATTTTAGGGACATAGCTTGATACATCTCCAGATCTTTATGATGTTCTGTGATAGCACTTTTTTTGAATATGTTTCATTAACATCATGTCATTCTTGTATGTCTAAATTAATTCTATGTATTTTACCAGTATATGTTTATCATATGAGAGGCAGAGTTGTACCATCTGGCGGGCTATGTTTATATCGGCTACCTATAAATAGGCCAGTATTGTTCTATAATACGATCTTCATGTATGATATTTAATGATATTGTAATAATCTTGAGGTCTTATATATGTCATTTTTGGTTTATTTTTTCGTTTCAGAGATAGAGCCCATTGTAGGCTCATC
Source organism: Rhinophrynus dorsalis (assembly GCA_037306005.1). NCBI lineage: Eukaryota > Metazoa > Chordata > Amphibia > Anura > Rhinophrynidae > Rhinophrynus > Rhinophrynus dorsalis. Next base: position 633,140,429 of record CM074719.1, on the reverse strand, counting down.
TAAGGTTGGACTAACATGACATGGATACAATGTTACCCCGTCATGCAGCGAGTGCACTTTCTTCTATTAACTACCTTAGTTTGTACTATCGTCATATATGTTTTTTGATTTTGTAATTCTATATTATCCAATCATGGGTTTGGTTTGTCCATAATACCAAATGCTATCAGTAATATTATACGGTATAATATTTGTGATTCTTTTAGACGATATACGGTATATTTTTGGGTTCACGCTATTTTACCCTATCCCATGATACTTTATAACCAATGCGGTGAATGTTTCCGGTTGTTTATTTTGATGTAGGTCGCCATGATACGTAGTAGCTCGTCTCGTGATCCAGAGCCGATATCTCATTGGGCTGTTTTGCCTTAAATAGCGGTACATCAACAGTAAGGATTATTACCCCTGACGAAGCCATGAGAATGGCGATACGTGTTGGGTTGTGAGCATGGGACTGGCCGTACACGATGACCTGATTACCCGTAGTCATTGTTATGATAAGTATATTTGGCTGTATGTTTGCACTTATATATTCGATTTGTTATTTGCTCATAATTGGTCATTTTTTGCACATTACGGATATGCACTTTATTGTTTGTTTACTCTGACATACAGGGAGGCTATATTTATGGTGTACCGTCAGTCTATAATTTTTTTATTGTTTTTATGTAATCTCTTGTGATATATTTTGATGATAATGAAATTGTTACCATTGGTCTCTTGTTTGAGTGCCTCATTTTTAGGGTTCTCCTTTCAGTTACAGGGGTATACTCTTTATACACGTTCTGTCACTGTGTTCATTTCATTTAGTGTTCTTTAGAACTTGAGTGCACCTGGGTTATTTACCTCATATTCAGAGACCGTCACTTTGGATTGGTGCAGGCTATTTATATATATATATTCTGTAAATACATAGCAGACATAATTATATAAACAGTGAGCTATTTCCTAATCCCGCTGAAAATATCTACCATTTCTGACTTTCCTCATATTACTACTCTTTTCCTTTTCTTATTACTAATATACCTAAAATAAGTTTGCCATCTTTTTACTGATTTAGCGATTGTCTCTTCTGTTTGAGATTTGCCATACCTTATAATTCTCTTATCTCCCCTTAACCTTCTCAGTGTTCCTTGATTCCACTGACTGAGTCTGCCTGTGTTTCCTGTATAAACATTTCTCTTTACAGTAATTGCCAGCCCTCTAGGAAATCAGATTGGCTTTCTTTTTACTTTGACATTTGTTAACATGCTGTGAAAACCGGCTCCCAGATATCCTGTTCTGCTATCACCTGCAGTTCTGTAAGCGTCTCTGTACATATCCATACCCAGCACAGTGGCTCGGTGGTTAGCACTGTTGCCTTGCAGTGCTGGGGTCCTGGGTTCAAATCCCACCAAGGACAACATCTGCAATGAGTTTGTATGTTCTCACTGTGTTTGCGTGGGTTTCCTCCGGGTACTCCGGTTTCCTCCCACACTCCAAAAACATACTGATAGGTGAATTTAGATTGTGAGCCCCAATGGGGACAGGGACCAATATGAGTGTAAAGCGCTGCGGAATCTGTGTGCGCTATATAAATAAAGGATTATTATTATATTATACCCGCTCCACTCACTTCTCCACTGGAAATTCCTCTGCTTCTAGTTACCTTGTCAGACACCCCCCCGAGGGCAGACAGCTTCACCAGAGCTGCAGTGTGCATGTAAGGTATTTAATAAATGAGAGTTGGTACCGTGTTAGCCGTAGAAATACATAATGCAAAAATGTTTTTGTAAAGTTGATACCTTTATTGGCTAATTAAACAGATTTAAAATGCAAGCTTTCAAGACTTCTTAGGTCTCTTCCTCAGGCATGTTGAGGAAGAGACCTAAGAAGTCTTGAAAGCTTGCATTTTAAATCTGTTTAGTTACCCAATAAAGGTATCAACTTTACAAAAACATTTTTGCATCCTGTAAACTATTTACACTGACTAGTGTTCCAGAACTTTGTTTCCTGTTTACATGTCTGACTTTCGCTGCTTCCTGTCTTCACTTGTTTGCCACTTGGCCTGGTCTCTGACCTATTCCTGACTAGGAGTTTGCCAGCTAATATATATATATATTAAAGTATCTTACCAGGAAGAATACATTGAGATTATCTCTCCTTTTCATGTATGTCCTGGACTCATTTTATCTACCTCAAAAGGGTGGGAGACTAATTCGACCTTACTATGGCTGGGAAATTCTCATGGCCCCTTTTAATTCTCTTCAGGAGGGGAGGACAATAACTAGCAGGACCACAGGACCTCAGTTTTTTCTCAGTGCAACCCTTTATTTAACCCATTATGGATCAGACATATGTGTAACACACTGATTTACAATGATATGTGCCCCCAACCCATGTCCTGTTAAGGGTCCCACTAACACCCTCTAAGTAGGGTCAGTTAGGTTAGGGCCAGTTATATTAGTATCTGTCAGGATAGGGTCAGTTAGGTTAATATCTGTTAGGTTAGATTAGGGTCGTTAGGCTAGTGTCTGTTAGCCTAGATAATCTTTAGTTATGTTAATATCAGTTAGGATAGGGCCAGTTAAGTTATTATCAGTTAGGATAGGGTCAGTTAGGTTAGTATTGGTTAGGATAGGGTCAGTTAGGTTAGTATTAGTTAGGATAGGGTCAGTTAGGTTAGTATCTGCTAGGTTAAGATAGGGTCAGTTAGGTTAGAATCGGTTAGGATAGGGTCAGTGTGGGTAGTATCGGTTAGTATCAGTTAGGATGAGGTCAGTTAGGTTAGTATCGGTTAGTATAGTTTAGGATAGGGTAATTTAGGTTAGTATCGGTTAGGATAGGGTCAGTGTGGTTAGTATCAGTTAAGATAAGGTCAGTTAAGTTAGTTTTCATTAGAATAGGGTCAGTTAGGTTAGTATCGGTTAGGATAGGGTCAGTTAGGTTAGTATCAGGTAAGATAGGGTCAGTTAGGTTAGTATCGGATAGGATAGGGTCAGTTAGGTTAGTATCGGTTAGGATAGGGTCAGTGTGGTTAGTATCGGTTAGGATAGGGTCAGTGTGGTTAGTATCAGGTAAGATAGGGTCAGTTAGGTTAGTATCGGATAGGATAGGGTCAGGTAGGTTAGTATCGGTTAGGATAGGGTCAGTGTGGTTAGTATCGGTTAGGATAGGGTCAGTTAGGTTAGTATCGGTTAGGATAGGGTCAGTGTGGTTAGTATCGGTTAGGATAGGGTCAGTTAGGTTAGTATCGGTTAGGATAGGGTCAGTTAGGTTAGTATCTGTTAGGTTAAGATAGGGTCAGTTAGGTTAGTATTGGTTAGGATAGGGTCAGCGTGGTTAGTATCAGGTAAGATAGGGTCAGTTAGGTTAGTATCGGTTAGGATACGGTCAGTGTGGTTAGTATCAGGTAAGATAGGGTCAGTTAGGTTAGTTTTCATTAGAATAGGGTCAGTTAGGTTAGTATCGGTTAGTATCGGTTAGGATAGGGTCAGTTAGGTTAGTATCTGTTAGGTTAAGATAGGGTCAGTTAGGTTAGTATTGGTTAGTATCGGTTAGGATAGGGTCAGTTAGGTTAGTATCTGTTAGGTTAAGATAGGGTCAGTTAGGTTAGTATTGGTTAGTATCGGTTAGTATCGGTTAGGATAGGGTCAGTTAGGTTAGTATCTATTAGGATAGGGTCAGTTAGGTTAGTATTGGTTAGTATCGGTTAGTATCGGTTAGGATAGGGTCAGTTAGGTTAGTATCTATTAGGATAGGGTCAGTTAGGTTAGTATCGGTTAGGATAGGGTCAGTTAGGTTAGTATCTATTAGGATAGGGTCAGTTAGGTTAGTATTGGTTAGTATCTATTAGGATAGGGTCAGTTAGGTTAGTATCTATTAGGATAGGGTCAGTTAGGTTAGTATTGGTTAGTATCTATTAGGATAGGGTCAGTTAGGTTAGTATCTATTAGGATAGGGTCAGTTATGTTAGTATTGGTTAGTATTGGTTAGGATAGGGTCAGTTAGGTTAGTATCTGTTAGGATAGGGTCAGTTAGGTTAGTATTGGTTAGGATAGGGTCAGTTAGGTTAGTATCTGTTAGGTTAAGATAGGGTCAGTTAGGTTAGTATTGGTTAGGATAGGGTCAGTTAGGTTAGTTTTCATTAGAATAGGGTCAGTTAGGTTAGTATCTGTTAGTATCGGTTAGGATAGGGTCAGTTAGGTTAGTATCTGTTAGGTTAAGATAGGGTCAGTTAGGTTAGTATTGGTTAGTATCGGTTAGGATAGGGTCAGTTAGGTTAGTATCTGTTAGGTTAAGATAGGGTCAGTTAGGTTAGTATTGGTTAGTATCGGTTAGTATCGGTTAGGATAGGGTCAGTTAGGTTAGTATCTATTAGGATAGGGTCAGTTAGGTTAGTATTGGTTAGTATCGGTTAGTATCGGTTAGGATAGGGTCAGTTAGGTTAGTATCTATTAGGATAGGGTCAGTTAGGTTAGTATCGGTTAGTATTGGTTAGGATAGGGTCAGTTAGGTTAGTATCTATTAGGATAGGGTCAGTTAGGTTAGTATTGGTTAGTATCTATTAGGATAGGGTCAGTTAGGTTAGTATCTATTAGGATAGGGTCAGTTAGGTTAGTATTGGTTAGTATCTATTAGGATAGGGTCAGTTAGGTTAGTATCTATTAGGATAGGGTCAGTTAGGATAGTATCGGTTAGTATCGGTTAGGATAGGGTCAGTTAGGTTAGTATCTATTAGGATAGGGTCAGTTAGGTTAGTATCGGTTAGTATCGGTTAGGATAGGGTCAGTTAGGTTAGTATTAGTGATGAGCGAGCACCCCAATGCTCGGGTGTTCGGGTGCTCTGACCGAGCACCCCCTGATGCTCGAGTGCTCGGCCGAGCACCCGAGCCCCATTGAAGTCAATGGGAGGACTCGAGCATTACACCAGGCACCCCCTGCTCTGATGAGGGGAGGGTGCCTGGTCCATAGGAAAAGGGCAGAAAAGGATGGAAACACCACAGAAATGGTTCAGGGACAGCATAGGGAGGATGTCTGGATGCATCTTGGACTCCAACATCGCTGCTGGGAACGATCTTTCGCCCGTAGTACGCCATTTTTACAGACTGACCGTAAAACACACAAAAAGGAAAATAAAAACGACTTTAGGCGAAAAATTGTTACCAAACAGTATTTGCTGTATATTTACTTGTATATCATCTGCAAATTCTCCCAAAAATTTCCTCGATTTTTCTGAACTGAGGCCATGATTAAGAGGGAAACGTGCGCAGAGGCAAATTCTCCCAAAAATTTCCTTGATTTTCAGAACTGAGGCCATGATTAAGAGGGAAACGTGCGCAGAGGCAAATTCTCCCAAAAATTTCCTTGATTTTCAGAACTGAGGCCATGATTAAGAGGGAAACGTGCACAGAGGCAAATTCTCCCAAAAATTTCCTTGATTTTCAGAACTGAGGCCATGATTAAGAGGGAAACGTGCGCAGAGGCAAATTCTCCCAAAAATTTCCTTGATTTTCAGAACTGAGGCCATGATTAAGAGGGAAACGTGCGCAGAGGCAAATTCTCCCAAAAATTTCCTTGATTTTATTGAACTGAGGCCATGATTAAGAGGGAAACGTGCGCTGAGCTGACCATCTAAAACATTATGGGTAAGGGTCTGCTGCAGAGCTGACCATCCTAAACATTATATGCGAAGGCCCGCTAGTGAGCTGACGCTATAAAACATTATATGAGAGGGCCCGCTAGAGAGCTGACCCAATAAAACATTATATGAGAAGGCCCGCTGGTGAGCTGACCTATAAAAAAATTGTCAAACAGCGCCCGCTGGTGAGCTGGCCCTATATAAAAATTATATCACAGGGCCCGCTGGTGAGCTGGCCCTATATAAAAATTATATCACAGGGCCCGCTGGTGAGCTGGCCCTATACAAAAATTATAGCACAGGGCCCGCTGGTGAGCTGGCCCTATATAAAAATTATATCCCAGGGCATATGGAAGAGGAGGAGGAGGATGAGAAGATTAAGAGTCAACCATATACCCGTTTTTTGGGTGGAAGGGGTGAATGGGAATACAGAGTATTCACATCATTGTAAATAACATATATAAAGTGAGTTTATGTTCCCCCGGGGCTTTCCTCCAGTGGAGTGGAGAAGTCAGGGTAAATCCAGGCCTTGTTCATTTTTATAAGTGTCAACCTATCAGCATTGTCGGTGGAAAGGCGGATACGCTTATCTGTTATGATGCCACCAGCAGCACTAAATACCCGCTCAGACAGAACGCTGGCGGCAGGGCAGGCCAGCACCTCCAAGGCGTAGAGTGCCAGTTCATACCACGTGTCCAGCTTGGACACCCAGTAGTTGTAAGGCACAGAGGGATCATTGAGGACGCTGACACGGTCTGCTACGTACTCCTTCACCATCTTCCAAAACTTTTCCCTCCTTGTGACACTAGGCTGCGCATCAGGGTGAGGGTGCTGGCGGGGTGTCATGAAGGTGTCCCACGCCTTGGAGAGTGTTGCCCTGCCTTTCTCGGAACTGCTGTGTGCTCCCCTTTTCTCCCCTTCTCTGTTGGCCAAGGTAGCACGTACTCTGCCGCCAGCGTTGTCAGATGGAAAATTTTGGAGCAATTTTTCAACAAGAACCTTCTGGTATTGCACCATTTTGCTTGTCCTCTCCACCGGAGGAATGAGAGATGAGAAATTCTCTTTGTAGCGGGGGTCCAGAAGGGTGAACACCCAGTAATCCGTGTTGTTTAAAATGCGTATAACGCGTGGGTCACGGGAAAGGCAGCCTAACATAAAGTCAGCCATGTGTGCCAGAGTACCAACAGTCAAGATTTCGCTGTCCTCACCAGGAGGATGACTCTCAATATCCTCATCCTCTTCCTCCTCTTCTGCCCACCCACGCTGAAGAGATGGAACTAAAGTTCCATGGCTACCCTCTGTAGCGGAGGCAACCGTGTCTTCCTCCTCCTCCTCCTCCGCCTCCTCCAATTGTCGCTGAGAAGACGAAGTGAGGGTGCTCTGGCTATCACCTTGTGTAAGCTCTTCCTCCCCCATTTCCACCTCTTCCACATGCAAAGCGTCGGTTTTAATTGTGAGCAGCGAGCGTTTCATTAGACACAGAAGTGGGATGGTTACACTGATAATAGCGTTATCGCCGCTCACCATCTGTGTTGATTCCTCAAAATTGCGTAAAACCTCGCAGAGGTCTGACATCCATTCCCACTCCTCACTTCTGATTACAGGAAGTTGAACGGAGAGGCGACGACCGTGTAACAGCTGGTACTCCACTACTGCCCTCTGCTGCTCACAAAGCCGGGCCAACATGTGGAAGGTGGAGTTCCAGCGCGTGCTCACGTCACACAGCAGCCGGTGAGCTGGCAATTGTAAGCGCTGCTGCAGCTTCAACAGGCCGGCCGAAGCTGTAGATGACTTACGGAAATGTGCACACACGCGGCGCACCTTGGTCAAGAGATCATGCACATTGGGGTAGGTTTTTAGAATTCGCTGCACCACTAAATTAAATACATGCGCTAGGCATGGTACGTGTGTGAGCTTGCCGAGCTCCAAAGCCGCCACCAAGTTACGCCCATTATCACACACAACCATGCCTGGTTGCAGGTTGAGTGGCGAGAGCCACTGCTCGGTCTGGTGACTAATCCCCTGCAACAGCTCTGAGGCCGTGTGCTGTTTGTCCCCAAGGCAGATCAGCTTCAGCACGGCCTGTTGACGCTTCCCCACTGCAGTGCTACACTGCTTCCAGCTACTGGCTGATGGGGGAGTGGCGCTGCGTGTAGAGAATTCGGAGGTGGAAACGGAGGAGGAGGAGCCAATAACGTAGGTGCTGGCGGAAACCCTGATGGAGGTAGGGCCCGCAATCCTCGGCGTGGGTAGCACCCGTGCCATCCCAGGGTCCGAGTCGCTCCCAGCCTCCACGACATTCACCCAGTGTGCCGTCAGGGAAATGTAGCGTCCCTGGCCACAAGCACTTGTCCATGTGTCAGTCGTTAAGTGGACCTTCCCAGTAACTGCGTTGGTCAGGGCACGGGTGATGTTACGGGACACATGGTGGTGTAATGCGGGGATGGCACACCGGGAAAAGTAGTGGCGGCTGGGGACCGCGTACCGAGGGACAGCTGCTGCCATCAGGCTGCGGAAGGACTCAGTGTCCACAAGCCTAAATGGCAGCATTTCGATGGCCAGTAATTTTGAAAGGTGTGAGGTTAGTGCTATGGCCTGTGGGTGGGTGGCTGGGTACTTTCTCTTGCGCTCAAATGCCTGGGGTAACGACATTTGGACGCTGTGCTGGGACAGGGAAGTGGATGTGGTCGCTGATGGTGCTTCAGATGGTACAGGTGCAGGGCGGGAGGTATGCGGGCCTGCGCCTTCGACAGGCGATTGGCCGGCACCGAAAACAGGGGAAGAGGAGGCAGTGGTGTGGCCTGCAGACACAGATGGGCGATCCAGGCGTTCCTCCCACTTACTACGGTGCTTGGATGCCATGTGTCGGATCATGCTGGTGGTGGTGAGGTTTCTAGTGTTCATGCCTCGGCTCATTCTGGTGTGGCACAGGTTGCAAACTACAATTCTTTTGTCGTCCGCACTTTCCTTAAAAAAACGCCATACCGCGGAACACCTACCCTTTGGCAAGGTAGATTTACGCAAGGGGGTGCTCCGTGGAACATTTGCGGGCCGGTTTGGTGCGGTCCGCCTTCTTTCTGTAGCCACACCACTGCCTCTTCCAGCCTGTTGCGGTGCTGCAGATGGCTCACCCTCAGGACTGCTGTCATCGCTCGGCTCTACACCTTCCCAGGTGGGGTCAGTCACCTCATCGTCCACCAAGTCCTCCTCCACTTCCTCACTCTGATCATCCTCCTCAAGTCTTGATCCCACCACATACTCAGTCATTGACAACTGTATAACATTCTCCTCAACAAGGTCTTGAGACGGAAATAGTGGTTGATTTAATGGCAACTGTGTCTCATCATCATCATCATCATCATCCACTACTTCCTTTGACCTTAAATGCCGTTCACATCTGTCATCTTCTTGTGATTGGGTAGCCTCTAGAGGTTGTGAATCAGGGCACAAGATGTCATGTTCCTCTGCAAGCGTGCTTGGAGAGAGGGTCAAATGAAGGATTGGTGATGAGACGAGCTCCTCACTATATCCCAGTGTGGGATCACTTCTTTGACCAGACCGTGTATGGTGGGAGGAAGGATGATCAGAGTGAGGATTATGTTGACCAGACTCTTGGCTACTGAGAGTGGACTTGGTGGAAGACAGGGTGGTGCTTAACCGACTGGAAGCAGTATCAGCTGTCATCCAACCGACCACCTGTTCGCAGTGGTCGGACCTCGAGAGTGATGTCCTGCGACGCCCTGTAAAATTAGACATGAAGCTAGGTATGGTGGATGTCCTTCTTTCTTGTGCTCTGGCACCAGGCACAGTTTCTCCGCGTCCTGACCCGCGCCCTGAACTATCAGGATCACGTCCACTTCCCCGTCCCTTTTTACCCGCCTTCTTCATCTTACACGGAATATGTGACTTTAATATTTGAGTTTGAAAACTTAACAGTATTTCTTACTATTCTGCAACTGTGCAGAGTACACAGAATAGGCTGCTAAACGGCGGTGACACACACTGAATGGAATATGTGACTTTAATATTTGAGTTTGAAAACTTAACAGTATTTCTTACTATTCTGCAACTGTGCAGAGTACACAGAATAGGCTGCTAAACGGCGGTGACACACACTGAATGGAATATGTGACTTTAATATTTGAGTTTGAAAACTTAACAGTATTTCTTACTATTCTGCAACTGTGCAGAGTACACAGAATAGGCTGCTAAACGGCGGTGACACACACTGAATGGAATATGTGACTTTAATATTTGAGTTTGAAAACTTAACAGTATTTCTTACTATTCTGCAACTGTGCAGAGTACACAGAATAGGCTGCTAAACGGCGGTGACACACACTGAATGGAATATGTGACTTTAATATTTGAGTTTGAAAACTTAACAGTATTTCTTACTATTCTGCAACTCTGCAGAGTACACAGAATAGGCTGCTAAACGGCGGTGACACACACTGAATGGAATATGTGACTTTAATATTTGAGTTTGAAAACTTAACAGTATTTCTTCCTATTCTGCAACTCTGCAGAGTACACAGAATAGGCTGCTAAACGGCGGTGACACACACTGAATGGAATATGTGACTTTAATATTTGAGTTTGAAAACTTAACAATATTTCTTACTATTCTGCAACTCTGCAGAGTACACAGAATAGGCTGCTAAACGGCGGTGACACACACTGAATGGAATATGTGACTTTAATATTTGAGTTTGAAAACTTAACAGTATTTCTTACTATTCTGCAACTCTGCAGAGTACACAGAATAGGCTGCTAAACGGCGGTGACACACACTGAATGGAATATGTGACTTTAATATTTGAGTTTGAAAACTTAACAGTATTTCTTACTATTCTGCAACTCTGCAGAGTACACAGAATAGGCTGCTAAACGGCGGTGACACACACTGAATGGAATATGTGACTTTAATATTTGAGTTTGAAAACTTAACAGTATTTCTTACTATTCTGCAACTGTTCAGAGTACACAGAATAGGCTGCTAAACGGCGGTGACACACACTGAATGGAATATGTGACTTTAATATTTGAGTTTGAAAACTTAACAGTATTTCTTACTATTCTGCAACTGTGCAGAGTACACAGAATAGGCTGCTAAACGGCGGTGACACACACTGAATGGAATATGTGACTTTAATATTTGAGTTTGAAAACTTAACAGTATTTCTTACTATTCTGCAACTGTGCAGAGTACACAGAATAGGCTGCTAAACGGCGGTGACACACACTGAATGGAATATGTGACTTTAATATTTGAGTTTGAAAACTTAACAGTATTTCTTACTATTCTGCAACTGTGCAGAGTACACAGAATAGGCTGCTAAACGGCGGTGACACACACTGAATGGAATATGTGACTTTAATATTTGAGTTTGAAAACTTAACAGTATTTCTTACTATTCTGCAACTCTGCAGAGTACACAGAATAGGCTGCTAAACGGCGGTGACACACACTGAATGGAATATGTGACTTTAATATTTGAGTTTGAAAACTTAACAGTATTTCTTACTATTCTGCAACTGTGCAGAGTACACAGAATAGGCTGCTAAACGGCGGTGACACACACTGAATGGAATATGTGACTTTAATATTTGAGTTTGAAAACTTAACAGTATTTCTTACTATTCTGCAACTCTGCAGAGTACACAGAATAGGCTGCTAAACGGTGGTGACACACACTGAATGGAATATGTGACTTTAATATTTGAGTTTGAAAACTTAACAGTATTTCTTACTATTCTGCAACTCTGCAGAGTACACAGAATAGGCTGCTAAACGGCGGTGACACACACTGAATGGAATATGTGACTTTAATATTTGAGTTTGAAAACTTAACAGTATTTCTTACTATTCTGCAACTGTGCAGAGTACACAGAATAGGCTGCTAAACGGCGGTGACACACACTGAATGGAATATGTGACTTTAATATTTGAGTTTGAAAACTTAACAGTATTTCTTACTATTCTGCAACTGTGCAGAGTACACAGAATAGGCTGCTAAACGGCGGTGACACACACTGAATGGAATATGTGACTTTAATATTTGAGTTTGAAAACTTAACAGTATTTCTTACTATTCTGCAACTCTGCAGAGTACACAGAATAGGCTGCTAAACGGCGGTGACACACACTGAATGGAATATGTGACTTTAATATTTGAGTTTGAAAACTTAACAGTATTTCTTACTATTCTGCAACTCTGCACACTACACAGAATGTGCTGCTAAACTGCGGCGAAGCACACTGAATGGAATATGTGACTTTGATATTTTAGTTTGAAGACTTAACAGTATTTCTTCCTATTCTGCAACTCTGCACAGTACACAGAATGTGCTGCTAAACTGCGGCGAAGCACACTGAATGGAATATGTGACTTTGATATTTTAGTTTGAAGACTTAACAGTATTTCTTCCTATTCTGCAACTCTGCACAGTACACAGAATGTGCTGCTAAACTGCGGCGACGCACACTGAATGGAATATGTGACTTTGATATTTTAGTTTGAAGACTTAACAGAATGTGCTCTAATCTGCAACTTTGCACACTAAACAGAATGTGCTCTAATCTGCAACTTTGCACACTAAACAGAATGTGCTCTAATCTGCAACTTTGCACACTAAACAGAATGTGCTGTAATCTGCAACTGTGCACACTAAACAGAATGTGCTCTAATCTGCAACTTTTCACACTAAACAGAATATTTTTTTTTGTTTTTTTTTGTTTTTTTCCCCCCACACAAAATAACCTGCTGCCCCCACACACAGTAGTCCTAAAAAGGACTTTTGGTTCTTTTTTTTCACAATTTTGGTTTTTTTCCTCCCTACACTGCCTTTCCCTTCCTATCCTCAGCTCTCCCTGCCTAAGACTGAGCCGAACTCGATGGTCAGGTGCTATACAGCACCCGACCACGGGTTCTTGCCAGCCAATCAGTGTAATGCCAGCAGCCAACATGGCTGCTGGCATTACACCGATGTCAGAGCCTCCCTGCACGTTTATTGGCTGCGCAGCAGCCGCAAAACGTGCGGGGAGGAGACCCGAACATGGCGGGCGAGCACATGCGGTACTCGTACGAGTACCGCCATGTGCCGAGCAGAGCGATGCTCGAGCCGATCCGAGCATCGGCCGAGCATGCTCGCTCAACACTAGTTAGTATCTATTAGGATAGGGTCAGTTAGGTTAGTATTGGTTAGTATCTATTAGGATAGGGTCAGTTAGGTTAGTATTGGTTAGTATCTATTAGGATAGGGTCAGTTAGGTTAGTATTGGTTAGTATCTATTAGGATAGGGTCAGTTAGTTTAGTATCTATTAGGATAGGGTCAGTTAGGATAGTATCGGTTAGTATCGGTTAGGATAGGGTCAGTTAGGTTAGTATCTATTAGGATAGGGTCAGTTAGGTTAGTATCGGTTAGTATCGGTTAGGATAGGGTCAGTTAGGTTAGTATCTATTAGGATAGGGTCAGTTAGGTTAGTATCGGTTAGGATAGGGTCAGTTAGGTTAGTATCTATTAGGATAGGGTAAGTTAGGTTAGTATCGGTTAGGATAGGGTCAGTTAGGTTAGTATCTATTAGGATAGGGTCAGTTAGGTTAGTATTGGTTAGTATTGGTTAGGATAGGGTCAGTTAGGTTAGTATCTGTTAGGATAGGGTCAGTTAGGTTAGTATTGGTTAGGATAGGGTCAGTTAGGTTAGTATCTGTTAGGATAGGGTCAGTTAGGTTAGTATTGGTTAGGATAGGGTAAGTGTGGTTAGTATTGGTTAGTATCAGTTAGGATAGGGTCAGTTAGGTTAGAATTGGTTAGTATCGGTTAGGATAGGGTCAGTTAGGTTAGAATTGGTTAGTATCGGTTAGGATAGGGTCAGTTAGGTTAGAATTGGTTAGTATCGGTTAGGATAGGGTCAGTTAGGTTAGAATTGGTTAGTATCGGTTAGGATAGGGTCAGTTAGTAACTGTTAAGTTAGGATAACGCCAGTTAGGTTAGTATATGTTAGGTGAGGGTCAGTTAGGTTAGAATCTGTTAGGCTAGATTAAGATCAGTTAGGTTAGTATATGTTAGGTGAGGGTCAGTTAGGTTAGTATCTGTTAGGTTAGGGTCAGTTAGGTTAGTATCTGTTAGGCTAGATTAAGATCAGTTAGGTTAGTATATGTTAGGTGAGGGTCAGTTAGGTTAGTATCTGTTAGGTTAGGGTCAGTTAGGTTAGTATCTGTTAGGCTAGATTAAGATCAGTTAGGTTAGTATATGCTAGGTGAGGGTCAGTTAGGTTAGTATATGCTAGGTGAGGGTCAGTTAGGTTAGTATATGTTAGGTTAGGGTCAGTTAGGTTAGTATCTGTTAGGTTAGGGTCAGTTAGGTTAGTATCTGTTAGGCTAGATTAAGATCAGTTAGGTTAGTATATGCTAGGTGAGGGTCAGTTAGGTTAGTATATGTTAGGTGAGGGTCAGTTAGGTTAGTATCTGTTAGGCTAGATTAAGATCAGTTAGGTTAGTATATGCTAGGTGAGGGTCAGTTAGGTTAGTATATGTTAGGTGAGGGTCAGTTAGGTTACAATGTGTAGGTTTTTTTAAATATGCATTTTTGTCATAAGATTATGGTGGGTCCCTGCCTCATTATATGGCCTAAAATACCTAAGGACAGGACCTACAGAATCCCCTGGACAGGGGCAGGAATGGGATTAACCCTTTTTAGTGAGTTGCAATGCATTGGATACCTCCCTTACACTTAAAGGATTAATGAGCCTGTCCTGAAGTCCTGCACCCCTGCAGTATGTCAGGTCATACTAATGGGGTACCATGTTTCTCCAAATGGCAGCTTGTACTGAGTAGAGAAAGAAATTCAGTGGGATATAAACATATCAATATCTTTGAAGTAGGGGAAATGTAAAAAAAAAATCCCTATTTATCCTAAATAGCCAGTTTCTGGAAACATTTGTGCACTCCATTCTTTCATATCATTGATTGATTCCTCCAGCAGTGGGAATCCCTGGTTCCTCATCGCTGATTCAAATAGGCCTCTCATCTTCCAGCAAAGGGAATCCCTCCCTCTGCACTGCTCATTCAAATAGGCCTCTCTTCCTCCAGCAGTGGAATCATTCATATAGGCCTCTCTTCCTCCAGCAGAGGGAATCCCTGCGTTTGCACTGCTCATTCATATAGGCCTCTCTTCCTCCAGCAGAGGGAATCCCTGACTCCACACCACTCATTGAAATAGGCCTCTCTTCCTCCAGCAGAGGGAATCCCTGCATCCACACCACTTATTCCTATAGGCCTCTCTTCCTCCTGAAAAGGGAACTCCTGCCTCCGCACCACTGATTGAAATAGGCCTCTCTACCTCCAGCAGAGGGAATCCCTGCCTTTGCACCGCTCATTCATATCTGCCTCTCTTCCTCCAGCAGAGGGAATCCCTGCCTCCACACCACTTACTGAAATAGGCCTCTGTTCCTCCAGCAGAGGGAAGCACTGCCTCCACATCGCTTATTCATATAGAATGCTCATCCTCCTGAAGAGGGAAGAACTACCTCCACAACACTCATTGTAATAGGCCTCTCTTCCTCCAGCAGTGGGAATCCCCATTTGTTTGAGCAATTGACTTCATCTGCCTGTTGATTCCTCCATATCTCTGCTAACAGCTACATCTACTGATCTGAGGCTCCCAGTATATGCCTAGAAGATGTGTTACCTGCAGATGCTGGATATTTTGTTAGAGCTAATCTTCTTCATTCAGGATACCTCTCCTTCAGCTACTTTTCTCCTGAATTATACCATTTATATTCTCTTATTGTTCTTGGGGTTCCTGTCTCTTTTCCTGTTAGTGGTGACACTATGTTTAGGTTCTGCACTGTGGGTTCAGATATTGCTTACAGGTGGTCAGTTCTACTCTCTACGGTACATGGGTGGGTTTATCCTGGTCTGGCCCCTGGCTCAACTGGGAGTGGGATATCTGTATTTGCAGTCAGCACCTCTAATGTTCAGGAAACTTAGCAATGAGACCCTAGTCAGTCCCTCTCTCTCTCTCTCTCTCACCAGTCTAACTCTTTCACGGTCTCACCTTCTCCCATTCTCCTTCTCTCTCTCTCACTCTATCACTGTCCCAGTCTCTATCCTAGTGTCTCTCTGATTCTATCTCCCCAGTCTCTCTCATTCTATCTCTCTCCCTCTCTCTCTCTCTTTCTATCTCATAGTCTTTTCTTGTTTTCTCATCTTCCCTCTCTCATTCTTTCTCTTCCAGTCTCTCTCCCTTTCCCAGCCTCTCTCCCAATCTCTCTCTCTTTCCCAGTCTTTCTCTCCCAGTCTCTCTCCATTTCCCAGTCTCTCTCCCAATCTCTCTCTCTTTCCCAGTCTCTCTCTCTCTTTCCCCCAGGCTTGTGCTCTCTCTCTCTCTCCCCCAGTCCCTGTTGTTTGTATTTAACAAACAGTAAGGTGTTGGTGTGATAAATCTCATTTAATTCCTAGCATGCTTCAGACATCTCAGATACATTATTTCCCAGTCCTTTGGTCTTGAGCATCCAAGTGTTTACATTTTGTTTTCTGCCTGTTATTCTTTAAACCAGATTTCATTTCTTTGGGGAATTATGTCAGAAACTCAACATTTTAAAATCTAAATTGTGTTTCCACTTCACTGGCCCCAGCAGACATTCTAGAAAAGCAAAGGCTGATATTGTCACTCAAATAAATGGGCATCTTCATGTTAACCCCTTATATAGTAGAGATATCACTAACACATTGAGAAGGAAGAGGAATGGTTCAAAATGTTTATTTTTACATTTGTGCAAGTGCTGTTTGTCTCACAAGAACTCTATTAGCAGATGAGATGAGTAACTGATAGTAAATCATCAGTGGGACAAAGGAAGGGAAACACAGACACTTCTGAAATTCCAGCTCAGAATGCTAGCTCATCATGCCAGCTGAGGATGCTAGCTCACCAAGCTAGATCGGAAAGTTAGCTCAGCATGCCAGCTCAGAACTTTAGCTCAGCATGCAAGTTTGGAGAGCTAACTCAGCACTCCTGCTTGGAAAACTAGCTCAGTACACCAGCTCAGAATGCTAGTTCAGTACAACAGCTGGGAACGCTAGCTCAGTACACCAGCTGGGAACCCTAGCTCAGTAAACCAGCTGGGAACGCTAGCTCAGTACAACAGCTGGGAACGCTAGCTCAGTACAACAGCTGGGAACGCTAGCTCAGTACAACAGCTGGGAACGCTAGCTCAGTACACCAGCTCAGAACGCTAGCTCAGTACACCAGCTGGGAACGCTAGCTCAGTACAACAGCTGGGAACGCTAGGTCAGTACACCAGCTGAGAACGCT
The DNA here is from genome assembly GCA_037306005.1 of Rhinophrynus dorsalis. Taxonomy (NCBI): domain Eukaryota; kingdom Metazoa; phylum Chordata; class Amphibia; order Anura; family Rhinophrynidae; genus Rhinophrynus; species Rhinophrynus dorsalis. The sequence continues at coordinate 633,123,486 of CM074719.1, read as the reverse complement.
AGCTCAGTATAACAGCTGGGAAGGCTAGCTCAGTACAACAGCTGGGAACGCTAGCTCAGTATAACAGCTGGGAATGCTAGCTCAGTACAACAGCTGGGAACGCTAGCTCAGTACACCAGCTGGGAACGCTAGCTCAGTACAACAGCTGGGAATGCTAGCTCAGTACACCAGCTGGGAACGCTAGCTCAGTACACCAGCTGGGAACGCTAGCTCAGTACACCAGCTGGGAATGCTAGCTCAGTACAACAGCTGGGAACGCTAGCTCAGTACAACAGCTGGGAACGCTAGCTCAGTACACCAGCTGGGAACGCTAGCTCAGTACACCAGCTGGGAATGCTAGCTCAGTACAACAGCTGGGAATGCTAGCTCAGTACAACAGCCTGGAATGCTAGCTCAGTACACCAGCTGGGAATGCTAGCTCAGTACAACAGCTGGGAATGCTAGCTCAGTACAACAGCTGGGAACGCTAGCTCAGTACAACAGCTGGGAATGCTAGCTCAGTACAACAGCTGGGAACGCTAGCTCAGTACACCAGTTGGGAATGCTAGCTCAGTACAACAGCTGGGAACGCTAGCTCAGTACAACAGCTGGGAACGCTAGCTCAGTACAACAGCTGGGAACGCTAGCTCAGTACAACAGCTGGGAACGCTAGCTTAGTACACCAGCTCAGAAAGCTAGCTCAGTACACCAGCTCAGAACGCTAGCTCAGTGCACCAGGTCAGCATATTAGCTCAAATTGCCATCTCAGCATGCCAGCTCAGAACGCCAGGCCAGCATGCCAGCTCAGAACTTCAGGTCAACATGCCAGCTCAGAATGCCAGCTCGAAACTCAAGCTCAGAATGCCAGCTCAGCACTTCAGGTCAGCATGCCGCTCAGCACTCCTGGTCAGCATATTAGCTACAACTGCAAGCTCAGCTTGCCATGTTATCACGGTTCCCGAGATCTTTCTCTGTCACTCTGTGGTGCTCTCCCATTGGCTGAGCTTGTTTGGCCCGCCCAGTATGGCCTTTTTATACTTGGCCTTTGGCACCTGTCAGGTGCCCTTTCGTGGTGTTCCTGAGCCAGTGTTGCTGTGTAGCTGTGTTTCAGTGTTTCTGCTTCCTGTGTACCGACTTGGCCCGTTTGACTATGCTCCTAAGTTCCTGCTCCGTGACCTGACCCGGCTACGTTGATGACCCTGCCTGTGTTCCTGCTGAGATCCTGTTCCAGTGTCGCCTGGGCGACATTCTGACTTCCGCCGTGCTGGCTGCAGGGCTGATAGAGTTGTTGCCTCCTGTGTACTGGGCCTTCCCGTTTCCCATTTACTCTTGCTGAGCTCTGTTGTCTCCATTACTCTGGGCCTCCGTTAACACCTACAGAGCACTGAGCCTTCTGTTTGCACTTCAGAGCACTGAGCCTCCGTTAACACTTGCAAAGCAGTTGCCTCCATTCACTGAGCCTCCGTTAACACTTGCAGAGCCGTTGCCTCCGTTTTCTGAGCCTCCGTTAACACTTGCAGAGCCGTTGCTTCCGCTACCCTGAGCCTTCCGTTTACACTTGCAGAGCCTTGTAGTCTCCGTTACTAGAGCCTCCCGTTAACACTTGCAGAGCATGGTGGCCTCCGATTTACCCTGCGCATCCGGTTACACTTGTTGGATGCTGTAGTCTTGTTACGCACCGGTCGGGTCCGATTGGCTCCATACACCTCAGCTCTTGCAGTGTAGTTGGTCTCCATTACAACACCGAAGTGGTGCTATTGGCTCTATACAGCTAAGCTCTTGCAGTGTAGTTGGTCTCCGTTACAGCACCCGTGGGGGTGCATTGGCTCTATACAGCTAAGCTCTTGCAGTGTAATTGGTCTCCGTTACAACGCACGTGGGGGCTATTGGCTCTATACTCCTCAGCTCTTGCAGTGTATTTGGTCTCGGTTAACGCACCGGATGGGTGCTATTGACTCTTAACATCTCAGCTCTTGCAGTGCACTTGGTCTCCGTTTATGCACCGGTTGGGTGCTAGTGGCTCTAGCTCCTTAAGCTCTTGCAGACTATTTTGGCCTCAGTTCCCTACTCAGCATAAGCAGTAGTCTCTGTCCTGTTCTATTTAGTGGTGTTCTCATCTAGCACCACTATATCGCTCCTTTACCAACTTCTGGGCGTGTCAAACACACCACAACAGAGACTGATTTGATTTCTATGTACTTTAACCCTTGAGTACCCTGTATGCTATTTATGCCTGTCCTGTGACAGTATATATTTATTTCCATGTATACTGGGCCTGAGAGGGCATCTGTACTTTACTGTCTATTCCAGTCATTCTGTATTGCCTATAGAGGGCAGTCTTTCTTGTCTTTTAATAAAACTGTGTTTTATTCTAACCTGCTGGTCTGAGTGTCCTACAAAACCGTGACACAGGTCATCACTCCAGCTCACCATGCCAGCTCAGAACAGGGGCATTTTAATGCATTGGCATACCCACACTAAAGATGGGGTTCAGGGCCCTCTCCTTGGACTCCAAATATTCCAATTTTTACAGAAAGGAATAAATTAATTCCTTTAATCAGTGAGGAGTGAGGCAGTTATCAGTGCAAAACATAGAGATGTGGAGGATTCTCCCACAAACAGGAAGAAAGGAAGAGGAAGGTGACAACTAAACGTAAGGGTCCTAAAAGTAAACCTATATTTGGTGGCCTCCATTCACAAATTCACTAGGGAGCTCAGGGGTTCTTAACACTGCCCTGCTCACAATGCCAACTCAGACATGGCTCAGCAAGTCAACCTGACATACCAGCTCAGACATGACTCAGCAAGCCAACCTGACATACCAGCTCAGACATGGCTCAGTAAGCCAACTTGACATACCATGTCAGACATGGCTCAGTAAGCCAACCTGACATACCAGCTCAGACATAGCTCAGTAAGCCAACTTGACATACCATGTCAGACATGGCTCAGTAAGCCAACCTGACATACCAGCTCAGACATAGCTCAGTAAGCCAACTTGACATACCATGTCAGACATGGCTCAGTAAGCCAACCTGACATATCAGCTCAGACATGGCTCAGTAAGCCAACTTGACATACCAGCTCAGACATGGCTCAGCAAGCCAACTTGACATACCATGTCAGAACTTCAGGTCACTCTTGTCCCTCAGATATGATCCCATGAGTATGATAATAATCACACTTCATATCTGATCTGGAACGCAGGAATCATCTCATTCACAAAAAGGTCCATTAGTCTTGTCCATACCAGATGGTTATTTGTTTGATAGAGATAACAGAACCATACTGACATTCATTTACTAATAAGACTTGTTTTGAGATGCAGGGATGGACTTATTTGTCTTATCTATAAAGCAGCATGTATGATACTGTCTCTAAGATGCAAGGAACTAGTTCTGGTGGCTCCAGTTTGTGTGGTACTGAGTCTGGTTGCTCTACCATGCTTGGTACTAGTGGCTCCAGGATGTACTGTACTAGTTCTGGTAGCTCCAATGTGCATGGTACTGAGTCTGGTGGCTGTAGCATACGTGGCACTGGTACTGGCTCTGGTGTCCCCAGAATGAATTGTACTAATTCTGGTGTCTCCAGTGTGTGTGGTACAGGGTCTGCTGGGTGCAACGTACATAATACTGACACTGGTGGCTCCATTATGCCTGGAGCTGGCTGAAAAAGCGCTGCGGAATTTGTTGGCGCTATATAAATAAAGATTAATAATAATAATAATAAATACCGCACTGCCATCCTGTGAATGAAGCTGAAACAGGAACTAGACTTCCCAGAATCCCATTCAGTGGTGAGTGACTGTTGATTTTAGGTCCTTTTTATTTCTGTAGGTGGAGAACCATGGTATTGTAAACACCACTGGACCATTGGACTGACATCATCTAAGTGAGTATATATTTTGCACAAGACAAATCTGGTTTCACTGCTCCAATGGACAGTTACACTGAGGTCAATTCTAACCAGTGCTATGTAGCTATAATCACTTAAAGTAGACCTAGTGTGGCCACCAGCTGTATCTTTGGAGCCACACTCTTCAAACTTTTCCAATTAGCGGAAGACATGATTAATAAAGTCTCTAGGGAAGAGCTTTCTGTATAATTAAATGAGACCTACTGTGGCCACCAGCTGTGTCTTCAGAGCCACGCTCTTTTACCTTTTCTAATTAGTGGAAGACATGATTAATAAAGTATCTAAGGAGAGGAATGAATAAATTCTTACCTCAAGATATGAGATTCTTCTTCCAGAAGTCATTTTTCATCCATATTGCATCTCAAAAAGTCATAAAACAGAAAGACGTGCCAACAAACCTTTTGTGCCTAAAAAGGGCATTTCTCCCACAACCTGTCTGAGTACAGACAGTGTAAAAACCATTTCTGACACCAGGACTCATTCGTCAATAGGAGGAAGATTACAGTATTTCTTTATCCAATGGAAAATGTTACCAGGGATTCCTTACTTTAAACATTGTTCACAATGAATACAAAATCTGAATGATTTCTCTCCCCCTCCTGGGTTCAGTCACTTGAGATTCATTTGAGATTGAGATTCTTTTGTATCAGCTGAAAAAGGTGAAAAATGACACTTCCCTACTATCGGGAAATTTTTCATAAAATGTGTCAAATTTTCTCTTTTTTTAGGGATTGGTGAAAACTTTCACCTGAAACCAAAAATGGCGAAAAATGACACTTCGCACTTGATGAATAATTTTCTATGAAAAGTGCCATTTTTCTGCTTAGCTCATTGCATTGAAATCAATGGGAAGAAGAAAGTTTCCCCACCGTATGAAATTTTTCTCTACTTTTCCTACAACCATATAACAGAGTGTCAGGCTCTCACAGCAGCCATTGTGTTTGTTAGAGGAGACAGCAGCAACTGGTTGAGATAGAGGAGATAGGCAAGTAAAGGGGAATTGAAGCTCAGTTTTTGTAGTCTTTTAGGTAGGACATTTGTTCTCTGAATTAGGTGAGTTTGGGGGCATTCTGCAGGAGAAGGGAGGAAGGAGGAAATACCCCAAAATTCGGTGCAACTACTCGGTAAGACACAGGTTGCTGGGGTCCAATTTGCTTGCTGATTTTGCTTTTATTGTGTCTATGCTGGGGAAAGAAGTTGTTGATTTTGTTTTTTAGTTATCATTTTTTTGGACTGACTGTGATAAGATAGTGCTACAAAAATAAATAAAATTAAAATGAAAAATTAAAACATGCTTCATTAAACAAATAAATATATTAGGTGACAGAAAGCTGATTGGGAGCCAGATGTGACAGGCAGACTTGATAGACAGGAGACGACATTGAGAATTTTGTTGAGGGCCAAGGCAAGACATCACACTCCATCAGTTGCGTACTTAGCGAGTAAAAACACACACAGTAGTGGAGTAATATCCTGCAAATGCACAAGGGGGAGGGGTTGAGCAGTGCAGGGACGTGTGAGTAAAGTGGAAGTTCAAAAACTGACTGCAGCAATGGTTGCTACAGTGTGTGCAGTAAATGAAGATGATCGCTCTCCTCCCGGATTGGATACAGTTTGTCAAGGTCCCACCAATCACACCACCAGTGTCCCACCACCACTACCATACACATCTGCCACATTGTAGTTTGTACTTTATTTTTTTTCATTTGACATCGTCATGCATATGTGTCAGTGTCAATTTAGAAGGAAGTTAGTGTTGCGGACAAAGGACAAATGCACTCTGCACGCTAACACTGTTATCAAGGTATATGTTGCTGTAGGACTCACAACTTTAACTTCCAGCTACTTATTTCTCCACTACAGCCCTCAGAAGAAGTAATATTGTATTGGGAAATGTTGCACCGTAGGAAACATAGGAGAAAAATTTGCTGAATAGTAGAAAAATTGTTGGAATAGGTTAAAAATTTGCTGGAATAAGCAAAAGGAGTAAAAAAATTTAGCATTGGTGAAATCATCCGTTTTTTGCTAAATATCATGCGGGAAACTTTTCACCCACATTTTTCCAAAAGCTTTATTGAGATAAAATATAAGTACACATACAACATAGGAGCAAATTATGTGATATAACATAACAGAGATATGGATACACAATCTTCTCAAAAATTGATATCAACCTGAGAGAAAACCGATGCAAGATATGGATGTGAAGTCTATTTGTGACCATACAGAGCATTCAAAGACAAGTACAGCTCAATACAGATCTAATATATAGTCTGCTCCAGTGTACTATGTGTTGAGCATATTAAAACTATACAGGTTGGTTATGAACCTGGACTAACTATTACGGATAGATACTTAAGTGAAAAGAACACCGTAGATGCAAATGTGAAGATATATAATGTCCCGGCGTCTTGGCATATTAGATAACATAATAGGAGAAGGGTGCATACATCCTAAGGAGTGATATCTTAATTCAGTTTGGTAGGACTTAATCCACAGTACAAGCATGGCATAACGAGTAACAAAATGTATAAGCAGGAATTTGTGACATAAATCTAGCTGATAACTAGCTGTCAAAAACTGGTAGACTGAAGTCAGCAGTAGTCGTCTATCGCAGATAAACTGCGAGACATGAAGGGGAGTGGTAAGGAAGGTACTAGTAAAAGCTAGTAAATAAATAATGCACCAGAAGTATAGGATGTGCTTGTCCTAAAGCAATAGCCCTGAAGGTGAGAACATTAACAGAGGTCCAGCCACTGAGCTAAACAGGGAGAAAAGAAGCACAGGCACTAGACATCAAAGTACCAAGGAGAATTATGCCTCCTTATAAGAGGAGTAATTGCCATATAGCTTACAGGATCTAGTGTAACGGTTTACTGACACTCAGACCAGGGTATGAAGTAAAAACACAGTTTTATTGAAAATAAAACAATGCCCCTAGAGGCCAGCACAGAAATAGCAACAATGGCAATAATGACAAAGTGAATGCACACAATGATAATGACAGGTGCTGGGATGGATAGGGAGTATTCCCCCAAAGGGTTAATAAATGAAATGGGTGAGATATACAAGATTGGCCAACGCCCAGGATAAATAGCGGTCTCTGGAACACAGTCTCTCAATAGCAGGATAGTGGAGTAACTGCACTGAATACACTCTCAAGTTGGTATACTAGAGCCCAATGTCCAGAGCTGAGCCGGTACCACCACCGTGGGCTACAGAGGAGTGCTATTGCCACGCTGTAATGATCAGAACTAAAATCGCCCTTAACTAGAAAAGTAATAACCCTGCAGGTGTCATTAGGATTGTGCCCATACACCCCTTGGGTGCTGTACTGATGGTAACTGCACAAGCTGTAATAGAGCCGATGCCCTCTGGAGTGCAATGGGAATGTACCTTCAACGTCTGTGGCCCTGAGCCAGAGGATGAACACAGACTGACAAGGCTCTGATGGAATAAGAGACACACAGAAGCACTCAGAGGAAAGGCTATGTCAGAAAAATGTAAGCTTGGCAAGATATATCGGAGGCACCAGACCGGAGACTACAGGCACTGCAAGGGTTAAATGGTTCTGTACACAAGCGAGTACCTTGGCAGCCAACAGAAGGCAAAGCAACCTCAGGCTACAGCTACTGACAAGTGAGAGGAACAGTGAGTCGCTTAAACAGTTCAGAATGTCGCCGAGCGACTGGAATGACGCAGGAACACTGGAACAGCAGGCAGAACCGGAACGGTAACTGGAGCAGCAGACAGGCCGGAACAGCAACCGGAACAGCAGGCAGGACCGGAACAGTACCGGAACAGCAGGCAGGCTGGAATAGCAACTGGAACAGTAGGCAAGACCAGCACAGTACAGGAACAGCGGACAGGCCGGTGTAGCAACCGGAACAGCAGGCAGGACCGGAGCAGCACCGGAACAGCAGACAGGCAGGAATGGCAATCGGAACAGCAGGCAGAACCGGAGCAGCACTGGAACAGCAGACAGGCCGGAATCAATCACAGAGCAGGGTCATCAGCCAGAACCGGGTCAATTCACGGAGCAGGGTCGTCAGCCAGAGCCGGGTCAATTCACGGAGCAGGGTCGTCAGCCAGAGCCGGGTCAAATCACGGAGCAGAATCAGGAGCAGAGTCAGACTAGCCGGGTCGGTACACAGAAGACACTGGAATATGGCAACAAGGCAGAGCAACAGGAACACCACGAAAGGGCAACTGACAATTGCCCAAGCTCCAGCATATAACGGCACATCCTGGGCGGGCCAGTCAGTCTCCACCAATGCACAGGTACATCATGATAGATTGACAGAAAGACACGGGGACCGTGATACCTAGATACTCCTCGATACAAAGTATCATGGATAAACCCAACTAAGGAAAGCAGGAGGAAGGGAAATCTATATTGTCATCCCCAGCTTAGGAAGGGGGTTATAGTGGGGAGAGGGAACCTGAGAGTAAGGTCAAGTGGAGTGGAGATGGTGGTACAACAAGCACGACCTAAAAAGGACATGTCTTACTGACTATGTGGATGCCAGCTCAAGAGAGAGAGAGAGAGAGAGATGAACTGTAGAGTGAACATCACCAAACAGATAATGAGCGGTGTTGAAACCATAATGAACACAAGGCTTCATAAGGAAACAGTTCAGAACTATCATACCCAAGCGTTCCAGAGTCACCAGATCCGATCCCGACCAGCATGCTGGATCAGAACCGGCAACGGCAAGTCCCGCAACACCCAGAGGAGGACGTCAACTAATACAAAAGCTATAGCCTCTACCCCAAATATGTCTCTGTCAAACAGAGGTCATCGAATTGATGTCCCCAATTACTGGAACAAATCCCAACATGGAACGCTGGAGGTAGTACCAGTGATCCATCAAGAAATGAATGCACACCCCCACTAAAGCCCACCCTCCACCTCCACAATATTCTCACTGTCCTAAAATAGCTATATACAGCTAAACATAGACAATCCCCCCGGCCCACATAATGAACAGTAGGGAAAATAGTAGGCAAGGCTTTACAAAAATATTAAACATCCCAGAACATTTCTATATGTCTAAGATTAAGCATGGCTGCTCCCCCCGGGCCCTAGGGGAACCACACCTACAAGAATGGGACAGGCAGTCTTTCTCGAAGCAAGCCAAGCCAGCCCAGGGGGGGTAGTGGTGTCCAAGGTCCTCAATAGAGAAGTGTACAATCCTCAGGGATAGAGGGCTGACAAAGCGGAATGAGCAGGTAGGTTAGTCAGACAAGCATCCAGCAGTCCTGTCAACAAAGCCTAGACACAAAGTAATGGCTGAGATCCAACCTGAAGTACAACCACAGGTCTGACTGGCAGACAGGGATCATGAGTAAGTGGTGTAAAAGTGAAACCCATGGATCCGTCTGAGATGCTTTGCTGCACATCTAACTGCTTGTACCCATATCTTTTATATTGTTTTATTTACCACAACAATTGATCAAATCTTTTGTACAGGTATGCTTACCGACTTTCAATAAAGAATATTGTTTTTACTCATGGACCTTTATGAATCTTCTCTGTTGGAATTGCGTGATACATTTTCTGAGTTGTCCATATTCATTAAAGCTTGAAGAGAGGCTCTGTCACGGCACCCACAATTCAGTTGGTCCTACTTTGTCTTACCTGGAATTCCCAAATATAAGAGAATATTTTGGCCCACTGAGTTGAACTATTATACTGGTCCTTTTTGAAAAAAGTCAAGTAAGAGCTGTTGAATTTCTTTGTTGCCCTGACTGACAGACACACCATCAACATGTCAGAGAGTTGTCAGAGTTGCAAAAATTAGCATCAGCATAAGCACTCCCAACAGTTCCCAGTGCTCTGTGGTACATAATAGAAGTAATGTTGATTTGTCAGAGAGCGTGCCAAGATTTCCTTCATTTGAAATTACCTTTATGGCTCTTCTATCATTAAAGTTCAAACACAGAGGAGCATGTCTCTAGGTGTGTTGGAGGAGATGACACACATGCTGTCACCACCACCACCTCACATCATGTTGTTAAATTGATTAAGTTATGCAGCTTTTCTGCCATTTACTGCCGACCCAAAATTACTGAGTTCTGGGGAAGGAGTGAAACACATCATAATATAAATCCCTAAATACGTGAAGTGGCAAAGATGGCACAAGTGTTGGCAGTTGACATGCTGCTGTATTCTTTTGTAGAACATTGAGGTTTTAAAAAACCGATGTCACATGTAGCACCTTGCTGGCATATCTCAAGCTTCAGTTAATTTTAAGGACTACTTTGCCAGAATTGTACAAGCAGGTGCTTAGTGTGGTGGGCAAAGATCTAGAAATCTCATACAGCAAGGAAATTCCCCTGACAACAGATATGTGGACAGGAGGCCAGGGTACAGACTGTATGACTATCACTACTCACTGGATTTACCTCTCAACAGTGGGCAGCAGCAGCAGCATGCAACATCAAGTCAATGCCACCAATATTGCCTCAGGTTGTGGAAGTCTTATTAAAGGACAGCAGATAATGTAGGGTTAATACAGGAAGTCAGTGCTAGGAGAGGTGGGTAATGCATTGCTGAGCAGTGTCAGTGAGTGGGGAGGTAATGTAGGGATAAGACAGGAAGTCAGTGCTAGGGGAGGTGGGTAATGCATTACTGAGCAGTGTCAGTGAGTGGGGAGGTAATGTAGGGATAAGACAGGAAGTCAGTGCTAGGGGAGGTGGGTAATGTATTGCTGAGCAGTGTCAGTGAGTGGGGGAGGTAATGTAGGGATAAGACAGGAAGTCAGTGCTAGGGGAGGTAGGTAATGCATTACTGAGCAGTGTCAGTGAGTTGGGAGGTAATGTAGGGATAAGACAGGAAGTCAGTGCTAGGGGAGGTGGGTAATGCATTGCTGAGCAGTGTCAGTGAGTGGGGAGGTAATGTAGGGATAAGACGGGAAGTCAGTGCTAGGGGAGGTGGGTAATGCATTACTGAGCAGTGTCAGTGAGTGGGGAGGTAATGTAGGGATAAGACAGGAAGTCAGTACTAGAGGAGGTGGGTAATACATTGCTGAGCAGTGTCAGTGAGTGGGGGAGGTAATGTAGGGATAAGACAGGAAGTCAGTGCTAGGGGAGGAGGGTAATACATTGCTGAGTAGTGTCAGTGAGTGGGGGAGGTAATGTAGGGATAAGATAGGAAGTCAATGCTAGGGGAGGTGGGTAATACATTACTGAGCAGTGTCAGTGAGTGGAGGGAGGTAATGTAGGGATAATACAGGAAGTCAGTACTAGGGGAGGTGGGTAATGCATTACTGAGCAGTGTCAGTGAGTGGGGAGGTAATGTAGGGATAATACAGGAAGTCAGTACTAGGGGAGTTGGGTAATGCATTACTGAGCAGTGTCAGTGAGTGGGGAGGTAATGTAGGGTTAATACAGGAAGTCAGTGCTAGTGGAGGTGAGTAATGCATTGCTGAGCAGTGTCAGTGAGTTGGGAGGTAATGTAGGGATAAGACAGGAAATCAGTGCTAGGGGAGGTGGGTAATGCATTGCTGAGCAGTGTCAGTGAGTGGGGAGGTAATGTAAGGATAAGACAGGAAGTCAGTGCTAGGGGAGGTGGGTAATGCATTAGTGAGCAGTGTCAGTGAGTTGGGAGGTAATGTAGGGATAAGACAGGAAGTCAGTACTAGGGGAGGTGAGTAATGCATTACTGAGCAGTGTCAGTGAGTTGGGAGGTAATGTAGGGATAAGACAGGAAGTCAGTGCTAGGGGAGGTGGGTAATACATTGCTGAGCAGTGTCAGTGAGTGGGGGAGGTAATGTAGGGATAAGATAGGAAGTCAGTGCTAGGGGAGGTGGGTAATACATTACTGAGCGGTGTCAGTGAGTGGAGGGAGGTAATGTAGGGATAATACAGGAAGTCAGTACTAGGGGAGGTGGGTAATGCATTACTGAGCAGTGTCAGTGAGTGGGGAGGTAATGTAGGGATAATACAGGAAGTCAGTACTAGGGGAGGTAGGTAATGCATTACTGAGCAGTGTCAGTGAGTGGGGAGGTAATGTAGGGTTAATACAGGAAGTCAGTGTTAGTGGAGGTGAGTAATGCATTGCTGAGCAGTGTCAGTGAGTTGGGAGGTAATGTAGGGATAAGACAGGAAGTCAGTGCTAGGGGAGGTGGGTAATGCATTGCTGAGCAGTGTCAGTGAGTGGGGAGGTAATGTAAGGATAAGACAGGAAGTCAGTGCTAGAGGAGGTGGGTAATGCATTGCTGAGCAGTGTCAGTGAGTGGGGAGGTAATGTAGGGATAATACAGGAAGTCAGTACTAGGGGAGGTGAGTAATGCATTACTGAGCAGTGTCAGTGAGTTGGGAGGTAATGTAGGGATAAGACAGGAAGTCAGTGCTAGGGGAGGTGGGTAATGTATTACTGAGCAGTGTCAGTGAGTGGGGGAGGTAATGTAGGGATAAGACAGGAAGTCAGTGCTAGGGGAGGTGGGTAATACATTACTGAGCAGTGTCAGTGAGTGGGGAGGTAATGTAGGAATAAGATAGGAAGTCAGTGCTAGGGGAGGTGGGTAATGCATTACTGAGCAGTGTCAGTGAGTGGGGAGGTAATGTAGAGATAAGACAGGAAGTCAGTGCTAGGGGAGGTGGGTAATGCATTACTGAGCAGTATCAGTAAGTGAGGAGGTAATGTAGGGATAAGACAGGAAGTCAGTGCTAGTGGTGGTGGGTAATGCATTACTGAGCAGTGTCAGTGAGTGGGGAGGTAATGTAGGGATAAGACAGGAAGTCAGTGGTAGGAGAGGTGGGTAATGCATTACTGAGCAGTGTCAGTGAGTGGGGAGGTAATGTAGGGATAAGACAGGAAGTCAGTGCTAGGGGAGGTGGGTAATGCATTACTGAGCAGTGTCAGTGAGTGGGGGAGGTAATGTAGGGATAAGACAGGAAGTCAGTACTAGGGGAGGTGGGTAATGCATTGCTGAGCAGTGTCAGTGAGTGGGGAGGTAATGTAGGGATAAGACAGGAAGTCAGTGCTAGGGGAGGTGGGTAATGCATTGCTGAGCAGTGTCAGTGAGTGGGGAGGTAATGTAGGGATAAGACAGGAAGTCAGTGCTTGGGGAGGTGGGTTATTTATTGCTGAGCAGTGTCAGTGAGTGGGGAGGTAATGTAGGGATAAGACAGGAAGTCAGTACTAGGGGAGGTGGGTAATGCATTGCTGAGCAGTGTCAGTGAGTGGGGAGGTAATGTAGGGATAAGACAGGAAGTCAGTGCTAGGGGAGGTGGGTAATGCATTGCTGAGCAGTGTCAGTGAGTGGGGAGGTAATGTAGGGATAAGACAGGAAGTCAGTGCTAGGGGAGGTGGGTAATGCATTGCTGAGCAGTGTCAGTGAGTGGGGAGGTAATGTAGGGATAAGACAGGAAGTCAGTGCTTGGGGAGGTGGGTTATTTATTGCTGAGCAGTGTCAGTGAGTGGGGAGGTAATGTAGGGATAAGACAGGAAGTCAGTACTAGGGGAGGTGGGTAATGCATTGCTGAGCAGTGTCAGTGAGTGGGGAGGTAATGTAGGGATAAGACAGGAAGTCAGTGCTAGGGGAGGTGGGTAATGCATTGCTGAGCAGTGTCAGTGAGTGGGGAGGTAATGTAGGGATAAGATAGGAAGTCAGTATTAGGGGAGGTGGGTAATGCATTACTGAGCAGTGTCAGTGAGTGGGGGAGGTAATGTAGGGATAAGATAGGAAGTCAGTACTAGGGGAGGTGGGTAATGCATTGCTGAGCAGTGTCAGTGAGTGGGGAGGTAATGTAGGGATAAGATAGGAAGTCAGTACTAGGGGAGGTGGGTAATGCATTACTGAGCAGTGTCAGTGAGTGGGGGAGCTAATGTAGGGATAAGACAGGAAGTCAGTACTAGGGGAGGTGGGTAATGCATTGCTGAGCAGTGTCAGTGAGTGGGGGAGGTAATGTAGGGATAAGACAGGAAGTCAGTACTAGGGGAGGTGGGTAATGCATTGCTGAGCAGTGTCAGTGAGTGGGGAGGTAATGTAGGGATAAGATAGGAAGTCACTGCTAGGGGAGGTGGGCAATGCATTACTGAGTAGTGTCAGTGAGTGGGGCAGTAATGTAGGGATAAGACAGGAAGTCAGTACTAGGGGAGGTGGGTAATGCATTGCTGAGCAGTTTCAGTGAGTGGGGGAGGTAATGTAGGGATAAGACAGGAAGTCAGTACTAGGGGAGGTGGGTAATGCATTGCTGAGCAGTGTCAGTGAGTGGGGAGGTAATGTAGGGATAAGATAGGAAGTCAGTACTAGGGGAGGTGGGTAATGCATTGCTGAGCAGTGTCAGTGAGTGTGGAGGTAATGTAGGGATAAGACAGGAAGTCAGTACTAGGGGAGGTGGGTAATGTATTGCTGAGCAGTGCCAGTGAGTGGGGAGGTATTGTAGGGATAAGACAGGAAGTCAGTGCTAGGGGAGGTGGGTAATGCATTGCTGAGCAGTGTCAGTGAGTGGGGGAGGTAATGTAGGTATAAGACAGGAAGTCAGTGTTAGGGGAGGTAGGTAATGCATTGCTGAGCAGTGTCAGTGAGTGGGGGAGGTAATGTAGGGATAAGACAAGAAGTCAGTGTTAGGGGAGGTAGGCAATGCATTGCTGAGCAGTGTCAGTGAGTGGGGGAGGTAATGTAGGGATAAGACAGGAAGTCAGTGCTAGGGGAGGTGGGTAATGCATTGCTGAGCAGTGTCAGTGAGTGGGGAGGTTATGTAGGGATAAGACAGGAAGTCAGTGCTAGGGGAGGTGGGTAATACATTACTGAGCATTGTCAGTGAGTGAGGAGGTAATGTAGGGATAAGACGGGAAGTCAGTGCTAGGGGAGGTGGGTAATGTATTGCTGAGCAGTATCAGTGAGTGAGGAGGTAATGTAGGGATAAGACAGGAAGTCAGTACTAGGGGAGGTGGTAATGCATTACTGAGCAGTGTCAGTGAGTGGGGAGGTAATGTAGGAATAAGATAGGAAGTCAGTGCTAGGGGAGGTGGGTAATGCATTACTGAGCAGTGTCAGTGAGTGGGGAGGTAATGTAGAGATAAGACATGAAGTCAGTGCTAGGGGAGGTGGGTAATGCATTACTGAGCAGTATCAGTGAGTGAGGAGGTAATGTAGGGATAAGACAGGAAGTCAGTGCTAGTGGTGGTGGGTAATGCATTACTGAGCAGTGTCAGTGAGTGGGGAGGTAATGTAGGGATAAGACAGGAAGTCAGTGGTAGGAGAGGTGGGTAATGCATTACTGAGCAGTGTCAGTGAGTGGGGAGGTTATGTAGGGATAAGACAGGAAGTCAGTGCTAGGGGAGGTGGGTAATGCATTACTGAGCAGTGTCAGTGAGTGGGGGAGGTAATGTAGGGATAAGACAGGAAGTCAGTGCTAGGGGAGGAGGGCAATGCATTGCTGAGCAGTGTCAGTGAGTGGGGGAGGTAATGTAGGGATAAGACAGGATGTCAGTACTAGGGGAGGTGGGTAATGCATTGCTGAGCAGTGTCAGTGAGTGGGGGAGGTAATGTAGGGATAAGACAGGAAGTCAGTGTTAGGGGAGGTGGGTAATGCATTGCTGAGCAGTGTCAGTGAGTGGGGAGGTAATGTAAGGATAATACAGGAAGTCAGTGCTAGGGGAGGTGAGTAATGCATTGCTGAGCAGTGTCAGTGAGTGGGGAGGTAATTTAGGGACAAGAAAGGGAGTCAGTACTAGGGTAGGTGGGTAATGTATTACTGAGCAGTGTCAGTGAGTGGGGAGGTAATGTAGAGATAATACAGGAAGTCAGTGCTAGGGGAGGTGGGTAATGCATTATTGAGCAGTGTCAGTGAGTGGGGGAGGTAATGTAGGGATAAGACAGGAAGTCAGTGGTAGGGGAGGTGGGTAATGCATTGCTGAGCAGTGTTAGTGAGTGGGGGAGGTAATGTAGGGATAAGACAGGAAGTCAGTACTAGGGGAGGTGGGTAATGCTTTACTGAGCAGTGTCAATGAGTGAGGGAGGTAATGTAGGGATAAGACAGGAAGTCAGTACTAGGGGAGGTGGGTAATGCATTACTGAGCAGTGTCAGTGAGTGGGAGAGGTAATATAGGGATAAGACAGAGAGTCAGTGCTAGGGGAGGTGAGTAATGCATTACTGAGCAGTGTCAGTGAGTGGGGGAGGTAATGTAGGGATAAGACAGGGAGTCAGTGCTAGGGGAGGTGGGTAATGCATTACTGAGCAGTGTCAGTGAGTGGGGAGGTAATGTAGGGATAAGACAGGAAGTCAGTGGTAGGGGAGGTGGGTAATGCATTACTGAGCAGTGTCAGTGAGTGGGGGAGGTAATGTAAGGATAAGACAGTAAGTCAGTACTAGGGGAGGTGGGTAATGCATTGCTGAGCAGTGTCAGTGAGTGGGGGAGGTAATATAGGGATAAGACAGGGAGTCAGTGCTAGAGGATGAGATAATTAGCAGGTTGCTAACCATGTAACACTGGTAACAAGCCCCTTAAAGTGTTAGTAATGTCTGAAAAAAAACTTTTTATGCATTTAGAAGAGCTTAAAAAGCTGATCTAAATGCAAAAAAACGTATCTCTTAAACCTCTATGGTTTAAGAGATACGGGCATTTAAAGTTTGATGTCTCCTACTGACAGCTGTAAAGCTGTCAGCAGGAGATCCATGTCGGTCGACAAGCTGGCGCTTGAGAAGTGCCGGGATCTTGTTATTTACACGGAATCCCTTCATTTTTTAGACCATTCCAATGAAGGGATTCCGTGTAAGTAACGAGATCCCGGCACTTCTCAAGCGCCACCGTGTCGACCGACACAAATCTCTTGCTGACAGCTTTACTGCTGTCAGTAGGAGAAATCAAACTTTAAACGCCCGTATCTCTTAAACCATAGCGGTTTAAGAGATACGTTTTTTTGCATTTAGATCAGCTTTTTAAGCTCTTCTAAATGCAAAAAAGTTTTTTTCAGACATTACTAATAGTGATGATCGAGCACCCCAATGCTCGGGTGTTCGGGTGCTCTGGCCGAGCACCCCCGGAGGCTCGAGTGCTCGGCCGAGCACCCGAGCCCCATTGAAGTCAATGGGAGGACTCGAGCATTACACCAGGCACCCCCTGCTCTGATGAGGGGAGGGTGCCTGGTCCGTAGTAAAAGGGCAGAAAATGATGGAAACACCACAGAAATGGTTCAGGGACAGCATAGGGAGGATGTCTGGATGCATCTTGGACTCCAACGTCGCTGCTGGGAACGATGTTTCGCCCGTAGTACGCCATTTTTACAGACTGACCGTAAAACACACAAAAAGGAAGATAAAAACGACTTTAGGCGAAAAATTGTTACCAAACAGTATTTGCTGTATATTTACTTGTATATCATCTGCAAATTCTGCAAAAAATGTCATCGATTTTTCGGAACTGGGGCCATGATTAAGAGGGAAACGTGCGCAGAGTAAAGCAGGTGTTCAACGTGGTTATGGCCCGGGTAAGGTACAGCATTCAGGAACGGAGGCCGCAGCTACCACAGGTTTTACAACATGTCCGTTTGCCCTTGTTAAGTCCAAAATTTATAGTCGGAACAGTGGGGTCTGATCCATTCAGTAAAAGTGACGAAGTGACTTAGTGGATGAAGCCAAGAACTACCTTCTGTTCTGTCGAACACCCCAGCCCTATTTAATTCAATGGGAGGATCTGAGGCACTCCGATACAACCTGTATATCACAAAATGGAGGTCCTCATTCACATTGTGGTACAATAGTTCAGGTAGTGGTCCAACACTCATAAAGCCGATGCACTAAGTGAAAGGGCTGCCAAAAATTAGACTGAAATGTCACTCCAATACACCCTTTATTACACATAAAGGAGGGCATCATACACACCCTTGAAAAATTAGGATTAATGGCCTGCTGGTGACCCTCTAAAACATTAGTGGCGAGGGCATGCCGCTAAGCTGACCATCTAAAACATTAGGAATGAGGGTCTGCAGCTGAGCCGACCATCTAAAACATTATGGGTGAGGGTCTGCTGCGGAGCTGACCATCCTAAACATTATATGCGAAGGCCCGCTAGTGAGCTGACGCTATAAAACATTATATGAGAGGGCCCGCTAGAGAGCTGACCCAATAAAACATTATATAAGAAGGCCCGCTGGTGAGCTGACCTATACAAAAAGTTGTCAAACAGGGCCTGCTGGTGAGCTGGCCCTATATAAAAATTATATCACAGGGCCCGCTGGTGAGCTGGCCCTATATAAAAATTATATCACAGGGCCCGCTGGTGAGTTGGCCCTATATAAAAATTATATCACAGGGTATATGGAAGAGAGTCAACCATATACCCGTTTTTTGGGTGGAAGGGGTGAATGGGAATACAGAGTATTCCCATCATTGTAAATAACATATCTAAAGTGACTTTATGTTCACCCGGGGCTTTCCTCCAGTGGAGTGGAGAAGTCAGGGGAAATCCAGGCCTTGTTCATTTTTATAAGTGTCAACCTATCAGCATTTTCGGTGGAAAGGCGGATACGCTTATCTGTTATGATGCCACCAGCAGCACTAAATACCCGCTCAGACAGAACGCTGGCGGCAGGGCAGGCCAGCACCTCCAAGGCGTAGAGTGCCAGTTCATACCACGTGTCCAGCTTGGACACCCAGTAGTTGTAAGGCACAGAGGGATCATTGAGGACGCTGACACGGTCTGCTACGTACTCCTTCACCATCTTCCAAAACTTTTCCCTCCTTGTGACACTAGGCTGCGCATCAGGGTGAGGGTGCTGGCGGAGTGTCATGAAGGTGTCCCACGCCTTGGAGAGTGTTGCCCTGCCTTTGTCGGAACTGCTGTGTGCTCCCCTTTTCTCCCCTTCTCGGTTGGCCAAGGTAGCACGTACTCTGCCGCCAGCGTTGTCAGATGGAAAATTTTGGAGCAATTTTTCAACAAGAACCTTCAGGTATTGCACCATTTTGCTTGTCCTCTCCACCGGAGGAATGAGAGATGAGAAATTCTCTTTGTAGCGGGGGTTCAGAAGGGTGAACACCCAGTAATCCGTGTTGTCTAAAATGCGTATAACGCGTGGGTCACGGGAAAGGCAGCCTAACATAAAGTCAGCCATGTGTGCCAGAGTACCAACAGGCAAGATTTCGCTGTCCTCACCAGGAGGATGACTCTCAATCTCCTCATCCTCTTCCTCCTCTTCTGCCCACCCACGCTGAAGAGATGGAACTAAAGTTCCATGGCTACCCTCTGTAGCGGAGGCAACCGTGTCTTCCTCCTCCTCCTCCTCCTCCTCCGCCTCCTCCAATTGTCGCTGAGAAGACGAAGTGAGGGTGCTCTGGCTATCACCTTGTGTAAGCTCTTCCTCCCCCATTTCCACCTCTTTCACATGCAAAGCGTCGGTTTTAATTGTGAGCAGCGAGCGTTTCAGTAGACACAGAAGTGGGATGGTGACACTGATAATAGCGTTATCGCCGCTCACCATCTGTGTCGATTCCTCAAAATTGCGTAAAACCTCACAGAGGTCTGACATCCATTCCCACTCCTCACTTCTGATTAGAGGAAGTTGAACGGAGAGGCGACGACCGTGTAACAGCTGGTACTCCACTACTGCCCTCTGCTGCTCACAAAGCCGGGCCAACATGTGGAAGGTGGAGTTCCAGCGCGTGCTCACGTCACACAGCAGCCGGTGAGCTGGCAATTGTAAGCGCTGCTGCAGCTTCAACAGGCCGGCTGAAGCTGCTGATGTCTTACGGAAATGTGCACACAAGCGGCGCACCTTGGTCAAGAGATCATGCAAATTGGGGTAGGTTTTTAGAAATCGCTGAACCAGTAAATTAAATACATGCGCTAGGCATGGTACGTGTGTGAGCTTGCCGAGCTCCAAAGCCGCCACCAAGTTACGCCCATTATCACACACAACCATGCCTGGTTGCAGGTTGAGTGGCGAGAGCCACTGCTCGGTCTGGTGACTAATCCCCTGCAACAGCTCTGAGGCCGTGTGCTGTTTGTCCCCAAGGCAGATCAGCTTCAGCACGGCCTGTTGACGCTTCCCCACTGCAGTGCTACACTGCTTCCAGCTACCGGCTGATGGGTGAGTGGCGCTGCGCGCAGAGAATTCGGAGGTGGAAACGGAGGAGGAGGAGGAGGCGCCAATAACGTAGGTGCTGGCGGAAACCCTGATGGAGGTAGGGCCCACAATCCTCGGCGTGGGTAGCACCTGTGCCATCCCAGGGTCCGAGTCGCTCCCAGCCTCCACGACATTCACCCAGTGTGCCGTCAGGGAAATGTAGCGTCCCTGGCCACAAGCACTTGTCCATGTGTCAGTCGTTAAGTGGACCTTCCCAGTAACTGCGTTGGTCAGGGCACAGGTGATGTTACGGGACACATGGTGGTGTAATGCGGGGACGGCACACCGGGAAAAGTAGTGGCGGCTGGGGACTGCGTACCGAGGGACAGCTGCTGCCATCAGGCTGCGGAAGGACTCAGTCTCCACAAGCCTAAATGGCAGCATTTCGATGGCCAGTAATTTGGAAAGGTGTGAGGTTAGTGCTATGGCCTGTGGGTGGGTGGCTGGGTATTTTCGCTTGCGCTCAAATGCCTGGGGTAACGACATTTTGACGCTGCGCTGGGACAGGGAAGTGGATGTGGTCGCTGATGGTGCTTCAGATGGTACAGGTGCAGGGCGGGAGGTATGCGGGCCTGCGCCTTCGACAGGCGATTGGCCGGCACCGAAAACAGGGGAAGAGGAAGCAGTGGTGTGGCCTGCATACACAGATTGGCGATCCGGGCGTTCCTCCCACTTATTACGGTGCTTGGATGCCATGTGTCGGATCATGCTGGTGGTGGTGAGGTTGCTAGTGTTCATGCCTCGGCTCATTCTGGTGTGGCACAGGTTGCAAACTCCAATTCTTTTGTCGTCCGCACTTTCCTTAAAAAAACGCCATACCGCGGAACACCTAGCCCTTGGCAAGGGAGATTTACGCAAGGGGGTGCTCCGTGGAACATTTGCGGGCCGGTTTGGTGCGGTCCGCCTTCTTTCTTTAGCCACACCACTGCCTCTTCCAGCCTGTTGCGGTGCTGCAGATGGCTCACCCTCAGGACTGCTGTCATCGCTCGGCTCTCCACCTTCCCAGGTGGGGTCAGTCACCTCATCGTCCACCAAGTCCTCCTCCACTTCCTCACTCTGATCATCCTCCTCATTTCTTGATCCCACCACATACTCAGTCATTGACAACTGTGTATCATCCTCCTCATCAAGGTCTTGAGACAGTAATAGTGGTTGATTTGATGGCAACTGTGTCTCATCATCATCATCATCCACTTCCTTTGACCTTAAATGCCGTTCCCCTCTGTCATCTTCTTGTGATTGGGTACCCTCTAGAGGTTGTGAATCAGGGCACAAGATCTCATGTTCCTCTGCAAGCGTGCTTGGAGAGAGGTTCAAATGAAGGATTGGTGATGAGAGCTCCTCACTATATCCCAGTGTGGGATCACTTCTTTGGCCAGACCCTCTATGGTGGGAGGAAGGATGATCAGGGTGAGGATTATGTTGACCAGACTCTTGGCTACTGAGAGTGGACTTGGTGGAAGACAGGGTGGTGCTTAACCGACTGGAAGCAGTATCAGCTGAAATCCAACCGACCACCTGTTCGCAGTGGTCTGACCTCGAGAGTGATGTCCTGCGACGCCCTGTAAACTGAGACATGAAGCTAGGTATGGTGGATGTCTTTCTTTCTTGTGCTCTGGCACCAGGCACAGTTTCTACGCGTCCTGACCCGCGCCCTGAACTATCAGGATCACGTCCACTTCCCCGTCCCTTTTTACCCGCCTTCTTCATATTACACGGAATATGTGCTGCTAATCTGCAACTTTGCACACTAAACAGAATGTGCTGCTAATATGCGGCTAGGCACAGTGAACGGAATATGTGACGTTTATTTTTTACACTTTGCACACTAAACAGAATGTGCTGCTAATCTGCAACTTTGCACACTAAACAGAATGTGCTGCTAATCTGCGGCTAGGCACAGTGAACGGAATATGTGACGTTTATTTTTTACACTTTCCACACTAAACAGAATGTGATGCTAATCTGCAACTTTGCACACTAAACAGAATGTGCTGCTAATCTGCGGCTAGGCACAGTGAACGGAATATGTGACGTTTATTTTTTACACTTTCCACACTAAACAGAATGTGCTGCTAATCTGCAACTTTGCACACTAAACAGAATGTGCTGCTAATCTGCGGCTAGGCACAGTGAACGGAATATGTGACGTTTATTTTTTACACTTTCCACACTAAACAGAATGTGCTGCTAATCTGCAACTTTGCACACTAAACAGAATGTGCTGCTAATCTGCAACTTTGCACACTAAACAGAATGTGCTGCTAATCTGCGGCTAGGCACAGTGAACGGAATATGTGACGTTTATTTTTTACACTTTCCACACTAAACAGAATGTGCTGCTAATCTGCAACTTTGCACACTAAACAGAATGTGCTGCTAATCTGCGGCTAGGCACAGTGAACGGAATATGACGTTTATTTTTTACACTTTGCACACTAAACAGAATGTGCTGCTAATCTGCAACTTTGCACACTAAACAGAATGTGCTGCTAATCTGCGGCTAGGCACAGTGAACGGAATATGTGACGTTTATTTTTTACACTTTCCACACTAAACAGAATGTGCTGCTAATCTGT
Organism: Rhinophrynus dorsalis; assembly: GCA_037306005.1. Taxonomy (NCBI): domain Eukaryota; kingdom Metazoa; phylum Chordata; class Amphibia; order Anura; family Rhinophrynidae; genus Rhinophrynus; species Rhinophrynus dorsalis. Next base: position 633,100,937 of record CM074719.1, on the reverse strand, counting down.
AACTTTGCACACTAAACAGAATGTGCTGCTAATCTGCGGCTAGGCACAGTGAACGGAATATGTGACGTTTATTTTTTACACTTTCCACACTAAACAGAATGTGCTGCTAATCTGCAACTTTGCACACTAAACAGAATGTGCTGCTAATCTGCAACTTTGCACACTAAACAGAATGTGCTGCTAATCTGCGGCTAGGCACAGTGAACGGAATATGTGCCGTTTATTTTTTACACTTTCCACACTAAACAGAATGTGCTGCTAATCTGCAACTTTGCACACTAAACAGAATGTGCTGCTACTCTGCGGCTAGGCACAGTGAACGGAATATGTGCCGTTTATTTTTTACACTTTCCACACTAAACAGAATGTGCTGCTAATCTGCAACTTTGCACACTAAACAGAATGTGCTGCTAATCTGCGGCTAGGCACAGTGAACGGAATATGTGACGTTTATTTTTTACACTTTCCACACTAAACAGAATGTGCTGCTAATCTGCAACTTTGCACACTAAACAGAATTTGCTGCTAATCTGTAACTTTGCACACTAAACAGAATGTGCTGCTAATCTGCGGCTAGGCACAGTGAACGGAATATGTGACGTTTATTTTTTACACTTTCCACACTAAACAGAATGTGCTGCTAATCTGCAACTTTGCACACTAAACAGAATGTGCTGCTAATCTGCAACTTTGCACACTAAACAGAATGTGCTGCTAATCTGCGGCTAGGCACAGTGAACGGAATATGTGCCGTTTATTTTTTACACTTTCCACACTAAACAGAATGTGCTGCTAATCTGCAACTTTGCACACTAAACAGAATGTGCTGCTACTCTGCGGCTAGGCACAGTGAACGGAATATGTGCCGTTTATTTTTTACACTTTCCACACTAAACAGAATGTGCTGCTAATCTGCAACTTTGCACACTAAACAGAATGTGCTGCTAATCTGCGGCTAGGCACAGTGAACGGAATATGTGACGTTTATTTTTTACACTTTCCACACTAAACAGAATGTGCTGCTAATCTGCAACTTTGCACACTAAACAGAATGTGCTGCTAATCTGTAACTTTGCACACTAAACAGAATGTGCTGCTAATCTGCGGCTAGGCACAGTGAACGGAATATGTGACGTTTATTTTTTACACTTTCCACACTAAACAGAATGTGCTGCTAATCTGCAACTTTGCACACTAAACAGAATGTGCTGCTAATCTGCAACTTTGCACACTAAACAGAATGTGTTGCTAATCTGCAACTTTGCACACTAAACAGAATGTGCTGCTAATCTGCGGCTAGGCACAGTGAACGGAATATGTGACGTTTATTTTTTACACTTTCCACACTAAACAGAATGTGCTGCTAATCTGCAACTTTGCACACTAAACAGAATGTGCTGCTAATCTGCAACTTTGCACACTAAACAGAATGTGCTGCTAATCTGCAACTTTGCACACTAAACAGAATGTGCTGCTAATCTGCAACTTTGCACACTAAACAGAATGTGCTGCTAATCTGCGGCTAGGCACAGTGAACGGAATATGTGACGTTTTTTTTTTTTAATTTGTGCCCCCCCAAACAAAATATAACTGCTGCCCCCACACACAACAGTCCTAAAAAGGACTTTTGGGTCTTTATATGGTGTTCCAACACTTTTCTTCTCCCTACACTGACTTTCCCTTCCTATCCTCATCTCTCCCTGGCTAAGACTGAGCCGAACTCGCTGGTCAGGTGCTATACAGCACCCGATCACGGGTTCTGGCCAGCCAATCAGTGTAATGCCAGCAGCCAACATGGCTGCTGGCATTACACTGATGTCAGAGCCTCCCCGCACGTTTATTGGCTGCGCAGCAGCAGCGAAACGTGCGGGGAGGAGACCCGAACATGGCGGGCGAGCACATGCGGTACTCGTACGAGTACCGCCATGTGCCGAGCAGAGCGATGCTCGAGCCGAACCGAGCTTCGGCCGAGCATGCTCGCTCATCATCACTAATTACTAACACTTTAATTTATCTTTTCATTAGAGTTTTAATCCAGGGCTGCTGCTACATTACAAGAAACACTCAAAACAGCTGGTCCTGTGATGGTTACAACCTTATACTTTTTATTTGTAATAAGAAACTAAAAGAAAATGATCAGACCACTTGTACAGACTTTCAGTTGTCTGTAATTGTGTGAGAGTCGATCCCAGCCACTGTCACAGCTGATTACATAGCAAACAAATCATTGAGTAGTTTTTTTGATTGAGATACTAGGAGTGTCCAGCCCTATAATTGGCACTTTGCACAGACAGTGGTTTAAGACCTGCAGGGGTCCACAGTGCTGAACACAAAGCAGTCAGGGAATCCACAAACTCTACAGTCAGTCCTCTTCTTGGTACTAAAAATGATCTGAAATAACAGCAGAGCGTGTCTATTGGTCTCGCACAGAGGATACTGCAGTGAGCAGAATCTGTTCCAATTATGATCAGTGCCACAGAGGGGCAATTACAGCCCAGCGCTATCCTGGCAGAGATATAAGGGATGCTATTAGGAGTCTGCATCTAGGGAGAGATCAGGGATTGGTGCATCTGTACAAACTAAAAATAAGCTCCATCCTTCTACACACAGTAATAAGTACAGCAGCACGAGGCCTTAACTCCTTCACTCCTAGATTTATTTATTTATTTTTATTTAGAAAATGTTTTACCAGGAAGAATACATTGAGATTTCTCTCGTTTTCAAGTATGTCATGAACAGTTTACAGTAGAGGGTTGCTTATTTATACAAATTGAGAAACACTATATATTACATGTTATTAAATATACATACAAATATTCATATGGAAATTTTAGAATTATAAACAGTTACACTCTGTTTTTAGATATAGAGAAGTATTTACTTTTAAGGATTTTAGACTGGGAGCCGGTCTGGTTATTTCAGGCAGATAGTTCCAGGCCATTGGCGCTCTGTAGGAGAAGGCGGCTCTTCCTGCTTCTTTCTTGTATTGTGGTATACGTAGCGAGTTGTTTGCGGTGGAGCGGAGGTTATAGTTAGTATGTAGAGCAGGAGTGAGCATACTGCTCAGGTAGTGTGGAATAGTCAGTGAGTTGTTAGTAGTGGAGGTTATAGTTAGTATGTAGATCTGGAGTGATCATACTGCTCAGGTAGTGTGGAATAGTCAGTGAGTTGTTAGTAGTGGAGGTTATAGTTAGTATGTAGATCTGGAGTGATCATACTGCTCAGGTAGTGTGGAATAGTCAGTGAGTTGTTAGCAGTGGAGGTTATAGTTAGTATGGCGATCTGGAGTGATCATACTGCTCAGGTAGTGTGGAATAGTCAGTGAGTTGTTAGCAGTGGAGGTTATAGTTAGTATGGAGATCTGGAGTGATCATACTGCTCAGGTAGTGTGGAATAGTCAGTGAGTTGTTAGTAGTGGAGGTTATAGTTAGTATGGAGATCTGGAGTGATCATACTGCTCAGGTAGTGTGGAATAGTCAGTGAGTTGTTAGTAGTGGAGGTTATAGTTAGTATGTATAGCAGGAGTGAGCATACTGCTCAGGTAGTGTGGAATAGTCAGTGAGTTGTTAGTAGTGGAGGTTATAGTTAGTATGTAGAGCAGGAGTGAGCATACTGCTCAGGTAGTGTGGAATAGTCAGTGAGTTGTTAGTAGTGGAGGTTATAGTTAGTATGGATAGCTGGAGTGATCATACTGCTCAGGTAGTGTGGAATAGTCAGCGAGTTGTTAGCAGTGGAGGTTATAGTTAGTATGGAGATCTGGAGTGATCATACTGCTCAGGTAGTGTGGAATAGTCAGTGAGTTGTTAGTAGTGGAGGTTATAGTTAGTATGTAGAGCAGGAGTGAGCATACTGCTCAGGTAGTGTGGTAGTTTTCCAGAGAAGTGGTTGTGTACTAAGCAAGAAAGGTGAAGGGCACGTCTAGATTTGAGTGTTAACCAATTTAGTTCTTTTAACAAATCACAGCGATGAGTAGTGTAATTACATTGGAGGCTAAAGCGCCATATTGAATTATACAGGGTGTCGAGTTTACTAAGATGGATTTCTAGCGCCATAGTCTATGACTGGCAGCAACATCTGTTGCACAATACATTTTCTAACCAGATTGCCTCCCTCCTACATGGAACGTAAGGACCTCAACTCCTTCACTCCTAGATTGCCTCCCTCCTACATGGAACATAGGCACCTTAACTCCTTCACTCCTAGATTGCTTCCCTCCTACATGGGACATATAGGCCTTAACTCCTTCACTCCTAGATTGTCTCCCTCCTACATGGGACGTAAAGGTCTTCCTTCACTCCTAGATTGTCTCCCTCCTACATGGGACGTATAGGCCTTAACTCCTTCACTCCTAGATTGTCTCCCTCCTACATGGGACGTATAGGCCTTCCTTCACCCCTAGATTGTCTCCCTCCTACATGGGACATAAACGCCTTCCTTTACTCCTAGATTGTATTCTTCCTACATGGGACGTAGAGGCCTTCCTTTACTCCTAGATTGTATTCTTCCTACATGGGACATAAACGCCTTCCTTTACTCCTAGATTGTATTCTTCCTACATGGGACATAAACGCCTTCCTTTACTCCTAGATTGCATCCCTCCTACATGGGACATAAACGCCTTCCTTCACTCCTAGATTGTCTCCCTCCTACATGGGATGTAAAGGTCTTCCTTCACTCCTAGATTGTCTCCCTCCTACATGGGACGTATAGGCCTTCCTTCACTCCTAGATTGTATCCTTCCTACATGGGACGTATAGGCCTTCCTTCACTCCTAGATTGTATCCCTCCTACATGGGACGTATAGGCCTTCCTTCACTCCTAGATTGTATTCTTCCTACATGGGACGTATAGGCCTTCCTTCACTCCTAGATTGTATCCTTCCTACATGGGACGTATAGGCCTTCCTTCACTCCTAGATTGTATCCCTCCTACATGGGACGTATAGGCCTTCCTTCACTCCTAGATTGTATCCTTCCTACATGGGACGTATAGGCCTTCCTTCACTCCTAGATTGTATTCTTCCTACATGGGACATAAACGCCTTCCTTTACTCCTAGATTGTATCCCTCCTACATGGGACATAAACGCCTTCCTTCACTCCTAGATTGTATTCTTCCTACATGGGACATAAACGCCTTCCATTACTCCTAGATTGTCTCCCTCCTACATGGGATATAAACGCCTTCCTTCACTCCTAGATTGTATTCTTCCTACATGGGACATAAACGCCTTCCATTACTCCTAGATTGTCTCCCTCCTACATGGGATATAAACGCCTTCCTTCACTCCTAGATTGTATTCTTCCTACATGGGACATAAACGCCTTCCTTCACTCCTAGATTGTATTCTTCCTACATGGGACATAAACGCCTTCCTTCACTCCTAGGTTGTATCCCTCCTACATGGAACATATAGGCCTTCCTTTACTCCTAGATTGTCTCCCTCCTACATGGGACGTATAGACCTTAACTCCTTCACTCCTAGATTGTCTCCCTCCTACATGGGACGTAGAGGCCTTCCTTCACTCCTAGATTGTATCCTTCCTACATGGGACATATAGGCCTTCGTTTACTCCTAGATTGTCTCCCTCCTACATGGGACGTATAGACCTTAACTCCTTCACTCCTAGATTGTCTCCCTCCTACATGGGACGTAGAGGCCTTCCTTCACTCCTAGATTGTATCCTTCCTACATGGGACGTATAGGCCTTCCTTTACTCCTAGATTGTATCCTTCCTACATGGGACGTATAGGCCTTCCTTTACTCCTAGATTGTATCCTTCCTACATGGGACATATAGGCCTTCCTTCACTCCTAGATTGTATTCTTCCTACATGGGACATAAATGCCTTCCTTCACTCCTAGATTGTCTCCCTCCTACATGGAACATATAGGCCTTCCTTTACTCCTAGATTGTCTCCCTCCTACATGGGACGTATAGGCCTTCCTTCACTCCTAGATTGTATCCTTCCTACATGGGACATAAACGCCTTCCTTCACTCCTAGATTGTCTCCTTCCTCTAGACTGTAAGATCTCACGAGCAGGGCCCTCTGATCCTCCTGTTCTCCACATCTGATTGTACTATTTAATACCTCTGTATGTCTATTCCCCAATTGTACAGCGCTGCGGAATTAGTTGGCGCTATATAAATAAAGAATAATAATAATAAATAATAATATCCCTCCTACATGGGACATAAATGCCTTCCTTCACTCCTAGATTGTCTCCCTCCTACATGGGACGTAGAGATCTTCTTTCACTCCTAGATTGTATTCTTCCTACATGGGACATAAACGCCTTCCATTACTCCTAGATTGTATTCTTCCTACATGGGACATAAACGCCTTCCTTCACTTCTAGATTGTATTCTTCCTACATGGGACGTAGAGATCTTCTTTCACTCCTAGATTGTATCCCTCCTACATGGGACGTATAGGCCTTCCTTCACTCCTAGATTGTATCCCTCCTACATGGGACGTAGAGGCCTTCCTTCACTCCTAGATTGTATCCCTCCTACATGGGACATAAACGCCTTCCTTCACTCCTAGATTGTATTCTTCCTACATGGGACGTAGAGATCTTCTTTCACTCCTAGATTGTCTCCCTCCTACATGGGACATAAACGCCTTCCTTCACTCCTAGATTGTATCCCTCCTACATGGGACATAAACGCCTTCCTTCACTCCTAGATTGTATTCTTCCTACATGGGACGTAGAGATCTTCTTTCACTCCTAGATTGTATTCTTCCTACATGGGACATATAGGCCTTCCTTCACTCCTAGATTGTATTCTTCCTACATGGGACGTAGAGATCTTCTTTCACTCCTAGATTGTATCCCTCCTACATGGGACGTAGAGATCTTCTTTCACTCCTAGATTGTATCCCTCCTACATGGGACGTAGAGGCCTTCCTTCACTCCTAGATTGTATCCCTCCTACATGGGACATAAATGCCTTCCTTCACTCCTAGATTGTATTCTTCCTACATGGGACGTAGAGATCTTCCTTCACTCCTAGATTGTATTCTTCCTACATGGGACGTAGAGATCTTCCTTCACTCCTAGATTGTATTCTTCCTACATGGGACATAAACGCCTTCCTTCACTCCTAGATTGTATTCTTCCTACATGGGACGTAGAGATCTTCTTTCACTCCTAGATTGTCTCCCTCCTACATGGGACATAAACGCCTTCCTTCACTCCTAGATTGTATCCCTCCTACATGGGACGTAGAGATCTTCTTTCACTCCTAGATTGTATCCCTCCTACATGGGACGTAGAGATCTTCTTTCACTCCTAGATTGTATCCCTCCTACATGGGACGTATAGGCCTTAACTCTTTCACTCCTAGATTGTCTCCCTCCTACAAGGGACATAGAGGCCTTCCTTCACTCCTAGACTGTATCCCTCCTATGTGGGACGTAGAGGAGCAAATATGGCAATTACTCCCTTGAATGCTAGAGAGGTCACCAACACATTGCTTAGAAGTGCCTTGGAAACCAATTTAACATTTAAGGAGATAAGGCCCCAATTAACTGTAATTTGAAACATTTTGTAAAAATGTGTTCTTATAGTTCTGTTGGGTTACCCCATAAATTGTTTGTGCATATATTCCCATGTGTACAGACACACAGACCAAGCTGTTACAGTGGCTCACCTGTGTGTGTGTATGTGTGTATATATATATATATATATATATATATATCCTATATAATAATTTGCTAAATCATGTGTAACGCCGCTGCGTGTGCTGCAGTCATGCGCAGTAGAGACTGCCCACCCCGCGGCTGACACAGAGCTGGGCACTCCGAAGGAGCGTCCAACTCTGTATCAGCCGTGGCGCGGGCAGTCTCTACTGCGCGTGACTACCCCATGACCGGGTGGCAGTGGCACTGTGGCCTGTGTAACGGGCTGTTCAACTAGTGTATATATATAAATGTATAGGTGTGTGTGCATATGTACATATGTGTATGTGTGTGTGTGTGTGCTTGCGTGCCTATGTATATGTGTGGGTGAGTGTGTGTAAGTGTGTGTAACCATGTGTTGGTGAGTGTGTATGTGTAAATGTATATATGTGTATGTGTGTAAGTCTATGTATGTGTGTGTGTGTAATTGAGTGTGCTTGTGCAGTTAGAGTTTCATTTTCTATTTTTGCTAATCTAAGTGCTTTTTTTTGTAATCTTTATTGCTTTCTCTGCATGTCAAGAGATAATTATCTGTTACTTCAGTCTTAAATAGTTTAAAGACCTTTTTTATTCCTCATCATTTCCCTCTTTATATATGCATTTAACCACATTTGTTGTGATCTACTTTTTCAATTATTTCCCCAAGGATATGTACTGTTTTTGAATATATTTCTTCAACCTAAATTTAAATTCTGACCATTTGAAACATTTTGAATTTAGCCTTTTAGAGTTTTGATTGACTCTATACAGTTTTGTTTCACTAAACCGATCTCAGATGAAATCATGTTGTAATCACTGTTTTCCAAATGTTCACTTACTTTTTGCTTTTTATCACTAGGTCCAATATATCATTGTTTTTTTGTTGGCTCTTCCATTTTTTGTGACATTTATCTATCCCCAAGTATGATCGCAAACCTGATTCTCTTAGCACTCTGACAGGTCTCAGGTCTCCAGTTTATATCTTGATAGTTAAAATTGCCCATAATTAAAGTATTCACAAATGTGCAGCTTTTTTCCATTTGTGATAATTGTGGTTAAATGCAAATATAAAGAGGGAAATGATGAGGAATAAAAAAGGTCTTTAAACTATTTAAGACTGAAGTAACAGATAATTATCTCTTGACATGCAGAGAAAGCAATAAAGATTACAAAAAAAAAGCACTTCGATTAGCAAAAATAGAAAATGAAACTCTAACTGTAAAGGAGAACAGGACCAATCACAAAAGGTTTCTCAAAGACATAAATTGCAAAAAACTTAAAGGGATAGTAATACTTTGTTTTATCTTTATTTTATTTTGTAGGCATTAAAAAAACATGAAGAATGATATGTCTTATCTCTCAAACCTTTATGGTTTAAGAGATATTCACAAACAAAGTATCCCCCCCGTTCAGCCAGAGCAGAAGGGAGGTGCCCAGGTAGACTGCAGAGAGGGACAATCTTCAATTAAGATAAGGGAAAAACCTGAAAAACTTGTCAAGGGGGGCAGGACTTTCATTGTTCTCATAGGAAGAAGATTGTCCCCTTCTGTTATCTGTCTGGTCTATGGACTGCATTCCACATCTGAGAAGAGATAGCTTACACTAGGTAAAAGGGGCGGGAGGGCTTTCATTGTTCTCATAGGAAGAAGATTGTCCCCTTCTGTTATCTGTCTGGTCTATGGACTGGATTCCACATCTGAGAAGAGATGGCTTACACTAGGTAAAAGGGGCGGGAGGGGAAACTTTGCTTGTGAATATCTCTCAAACCATAAAGGTTTGAGAGATAAGACTTATATCGTTCTTCATGTTTTTTTCATGCCTACAAAATAAAATACAGATAAAACGAAGTATTTCTATCCCTTTAAGTGGCAATGTATTGGACCTTTTAAAAATGAGATGGGTGAGTTGCTTAAGCAGGATATAGCAATGGCTGATACCCTACACCACACCAGTGAGATGGCTCAGTGGTAAATTCCCTGCCTACAGAGCCTATTCACACTGCAAGGTTGCAGGTTCACATCCTGGTAGGGTCGTTTCAGCCCTTTGAGGTTGATAAAATGAGTACCATTGATTGGTTAATAATAACATCTAATATTCAGCTGCCAATTTGGTTAATTCCCAGAGTGTGATATATTAATACTAGTTATTATTCTTTTCATCTTTATAGACAGGGAACTAGCAATGGTACAAGAACCTCAACAAATAACTACAACCATACCATTATCAATAATGGGGTTCAAATAAGAAGGGGTCAAGAGAAGACTAATTTAGGACTGGCAAACTCTTTGCCCTGGTGGCAGACATCCGAGGGTTTTTCCAAAACTTAGAATGGTCTTGATAGCACTGTACTATTTAAAGGCATAGTAATACTTAAAATGTAAAAAAAAATATGTTGTAGGGTTTATCCCCCTGAGTAAAACAAGGGCACTCCCACTGCTGAAAGGTGTTTCATTCAAAAGTTATTAATTTTCAAAGTTGAATTTTTTAGGTGCAATATCACAGTGGCCTGAAATTGTACAGTGGCGCTGTTGCTACACCATCCTATGGAGATTTATGGTCAATTGACCAGAGCTGTCAATAGGATTGTGTAGCAACAGCGCCACTGTACAATTTCAGGCCACTGTGATATTGCACCTAAAAAATTCAACTTTGAAAATTAATAATTTTTGAATGAAACACCTTTCAGCAGTGGGAGTACTCTTGTTTTACTCAGGGGGATAAACCCTACAACATATTTTTTTTTTACATTTTAAGTATTACTATCCCTTTAATCTTTAAAGACTCTCTCCCCACAGGCTCAGTGCCGCAAGACTGATGTAAAGCCAATGTTGTGCCTTACGGAAAGGGAAATGAAACAGAACCTGGGAAATATAGACCTGTGGGACACTAGTGGGGAAATTGCTTGTGTAATAGGCTATACCTTTCCTTCCCATATAGAGAGTTAGGGGCAGTTATTCCCCCCCTACCCCTGATCTTGAATATGTAGAAAAGTCTCACAATTCCTTGGAATATAGTGAGTACAATAAAGAAAAGGGTGAGAGTTTCAAATATACTTAAACAGGTATATATTTACTAGCAATGTGGTGACAGCGTTGCCCGTCTATTTGTTTTATTTTGTGGGATTTGTCTAGTTTGTGTGTGATTTTGTGTACGTAGTGCAAGTGGTGTGTTAGTGAACGGCATTCGTACACAAACAATTAGAGGACTGACCAATGCAGTTTAGTGAGGGAAGTCTTGCAATTAACGTACATACAAAATGAATAAGAAACTGTATTAACCCTTTGAGTGCCAGGGTGTACAGAATGCATTGCAAAGCAATGCATTCCGTACCTGTCTGGCATTTTAAGGGTTAAAATAATAATGTAAGAAAAAAGCAAAAGAAAAGGGCAAAGTTGACATCACATAGTTATAGGTGATTTAAGTGAAATGATTTGGCTGAGCGCAAGTATGTATCCATTAACCAAGTGAGTGCTAGAGGGATGAGCAAGGCATTGGTTTGCAGTGTGATACTGACCCGAGTGGCACTGAAAGTGTTAAAAGGCTGTCTGGTTTCTTAAAACTTTCTAGTGATGGACTTTCGCTGATGTATTTGATAACGCAGAGGGACAAACAAGGCATTGCTTTGTTATGCCCTCTGGTATGCAAAGGGTTAAAGGCTGTGTGTTTTCTGAAAAATATGTCTTTACTGTGCCTCATATATGTGACAGCCTTGTGAGTGGCAGAGGGAAGAGCAAGACATTGCAATGTGTTGCTCTTCCCCGTGGCACTCAAAGGGTTAAAAGGGTGCCTTGTTTGCGACACTATAAAATGATGTAGGTTAGCATGTGTAGGAGGTATAGATCATCCCTCATGGCCAGTGTACTGCAGCAGCATGGAGTGGTATGAGGAACGGGCTGTCTGTATTTGTTTTGTGGGGGAGAGGAGAAGGGGGTGTGTAGGAGGTATAGGTCATCCCTCGTGGTCAGTGTACTGCAGCAGCATGGAGTGGGATGAGGAACGGGCTGTCTGGATTTGTTTTGTGGGGGAGAGGAGAAGGGGGTGTGTAAGAGGTATAGATCATCCCTCGTGGTCAGTGTACTGCAGCAGCATGGAGTGGTATGAGGAACGGGCTGTCTGTATTTGTTTTGTGGGGGAGAGGAGAAGGGGGTGTGTAGGAGGTATAGATCATCCCTGGTGGCCAGTGTACTGCAGCAGCATGGAGTGGGATGAGGAACGGGCTGTCTGTATTTGTTTTGTGGGGGAGAGGAGAAGGGAGTGTGTAGGAGGTATAGATCATCCCTCATGGCCAGTGTACTGCAGCAGCATGGAGTGGTATGAGGAACGGGCTGTCTGTATTTGTTTTGTGGGGGAGAGGAGAAGGGAGTGTGTAGGAGGTATAGATCATCCCTCGTGGTCAGTGTACTGCAGCAGCATGGAGTGGGATGAGGAATGGGCTGTCTGTATTTGTTTTGTGGGGGAGAGGAGAAGGGGGTGTGTAGGAGGTATAGATCATCCCTCGTGGTCAGTGTACTGCAGCAGCATGGAGTGGTATGAGGAACGGGCTGTCTGGATTTGTTTTGTGGGGGAGAGGAGAAGGGGGTGTGTAGGAGGTATAGATCATCCCTCGTGGTCAGTGTACTGTAGCAGCATGGAGTGGGATGAGGAATGGGCTGTCTGTATTTGTTTTGTGGGGGAGAGGAGAAGGGAGTGTGTAGGAGGTATAGATCATCCCTGGTGGTCAGTGTACTGCAGCAGCATGGAGTGGGATGAGGAACGGGCTGTCTGTATTTGTTTTGTGGGGGAGAGGAGAAGGGGGTGTGTAGGAGGTATAGGTCATCCCTCGTGGTCAGTGTACTGCAGCAGCATGGAGTGGGATGAGGAATGGGCTGCCTGTATTTGTTTTGTGGGGGAGAGGAGAAGGGAGTGTGTAGGAGGTATAGATCATCCCTTGTGGTCAGTGTACTGCAGCAGCATGGAGTGGTATGAGGAATGGGCTGTCTGTATTTGTTTTGTGGGGGAGAGGAGAAGGGAGTGTGTAGGAGGTATAGATCATCCCTTGTGGTCAGTGTACTGCAGCAGCATGGAGTGGGATGAGGAACGGGCTGTCTGGATTTGTTTTGTGGGGGAGAGGAGAAGGGAGTGTGTAGGAGGTATAGATCATCCCTCGTGGTCAGTGTACTGCAGCAGCATGGAGTGGGATGAGGAATGGGCTGTCTGGATTTGTTTTGTGGGGGAGAGGAGAAGGGGGTGTGTAGGAGGTATAGATCATCCCTCGTGGTCAGTGTACTGCAGCAGCATGGAGTGGGATGAGGAATGGGCTGTCTGGATTTGTTTTGTGGGGGAGAGGAGAAGGGGGTGTGTAGGAGGTATAGATCATCCCTCGTGGTCAGTGTACTGCAGCAGCATGGAGTGGGATGAGGAATGGCCTGTCTGTATTTGTTTTGTGGGGGAGAGGAGAAGGGGGTGTGTAGGAGGTATAGATCATCCCTCGTGGTCAGTGTACTGCAGCAGCATGGAGTGGAATGAGGAAAGGGCTGCCTGGATTTGTTTTGTGGGGGAGAGGAGAAGGGGGTGTGTAGGAGGTATAGATCATCCCTCGTGGTCAGTGTACTGCAGCAGCATGGAGTGGAATGAGGAACGGGCTGTCTGTATTTGTTTTGTGGGGGAGAGGAGAAGGGGGTGTGTAGGAGGTATAGATCATCCCTCGTGGTCAGTGTACTGCAGCAGCATGGAGTGGGATGAGGAACGGGCTGTCTGTATTTGTTTTGTGGGGGAGAGGAGAAGGGGGTGTGTAGGAGGTATAGATCATCCCTCGTGGTCAGTGTACTGCAGCAGCATGGAGTGGAATGAGGAAAGGGCTGCCTGGATTTGTTTTGTGGGGGAGAGGAGAAGGGGGTGTGTAGGAGGTATAGATCATCCCTCGTGGTCAGTGTACTGCAGCAGCATGGAGTGGAATGAGGAACGGGCTGTCTGTATTTGTTTTGTGGGGGAGAGGAGAAGGGAGTGTGTAGGAGGTATAGATCATCCCTCGTGGCCAGTGTACTGCAGCAGCATGGAGTGGGATGAGGAACGGGCTGTCTGTATTTGTTTTGTGGGGGAGAGGAGAAGGGGGTGTGTAGGAGGTATAGATCATCCCTCGTGGTCAGTGTACTGCAGCAGCATGGAGTGATATGAGGAACGGGCTGTCTGTATTTGTTTTGTGGGGGAGAGGAGAAGGGAGTGTGTAGGAGGTATAGATCATCCCTCGTGGTCAGTGTACTGCAGCAGCATGGAGTGGAATGAGGAACGGGCTGTCTGGATTTGTTTTGTGGGGGAGAGGAGAAGGGGGTGTGTAGGAGGTATAGGTCATCCCTCGTGGTCAGTGTACTGCAGCAGCATGGAGTGGAATGAGGAACGGGCTGTCTGGATTTGTTTTGTGGGGGAGAGGAGAAGGGGGTGTGTAGGAGGTATAGATCATCCCTCGTGGCCAGTGTACTGCAGCAGCATGGAGTGATATGAGGAACGGGCTGTCTGTATTTGTTTTGTGGGGGAGAGGAGAAGGGAGTGTGTAGGAGGTATAGGTCATCCCTCGTGGTCAGTGTACTGCAGCAGCATGGAGTGGGATGAGGAACGGGCTGTCTGGATTTGTTTTGTGGGGGAGAGGAGAAGGGGGTGTGTAAGAGGTATAGATCATCCCTCGTGGTCAGTGTACTGCAGCAGCATGGAGTGGTATGAGGAACGGGCTGTCTGTATTTGTTTTGTGGGGGAGAGGAGAAGGGGGTGTGTAGGAGGTATAGATCATCCCTGGTGGCCAGTGTACTGCAGCAGCATGGAGTGGGATGAGGAACGGGCTGTCTGTATTTGTTTTGTGGGGGAGAGGAGAAGGGAGTGTGTAGGAGGTATAGATCATCCCTCATGGCCAGTGTACTGCAGCAGCATGGAGTGGTATGAGGAACGGGCTGTCTGTATTTGTTTTGTGGGGGAGAGGAGAAGGGAGTGTGTAGGAGGTATAGATCATCCCTCGTGGTCAGTGTACTGCAGCAGCATGGAGTGGGATGAGGAACGGGCTGTCTGGATTTGTTTTGTGGGGGAGAGGAGAAGGGGGTGTGTAAGAGGTATAGATCATCCCTCGTGGTCAGTGTACTGCAGCAGCATGGAGTGGTATGAGGAACGGGCTGTCTGTATTTGTTTTGTGGGGGAGAGGAGAAGGGGGTGTGTAGGAGGTATAGATCATCCCTGGTGGCCAGTGTACTGCAGCAGCATGGAGTGGGATGAGGAACGGGCTGTCTGTATTTGTTTTGTGGGGGAGAGGAGAAGGGAGTGTGTAGGAGGTATAGATCATCCCTCATGGCCAGTGTACTGCAGCAGCATGGAGTGGTATGAGGAACGGGCTGTCTGTATTTGTTTTGTGGGGGAGAGGAGAAGGGAGTGTGTAGGAGGTATAGATCATCCCTCGTGGTCAGTGTACTGCAGCAGCATGGAGTGGTATGAGGAACGGGCTGTCTGTATTTGTTTTGTGGGGGAGAGGAGAAGGGGGTGTGTAGGAGGTATAGATCATCCCTCGTGGTCAGTGTACTGCAGCAGCATGGAGTGGGATGAGGAATGGGCTGTCTGTATTTGTTTTGTGGGGGAGAGGAGAAGGGGGTGTGTAGGAGGTATAGATCATCCCTCGTGGCCAGTGTACTGCAGCAGCATGGAGTGGTATGAGGAACGGGCTGTCTGTATTTGTTTTGTGGGGGAGAGGAGAAGGGAGTGTGTAGGAGGTATAGGTCATCCCTCGTGGTCAGTGTACTGCAGCAGCATGGAGTGGGATGAGGAACGGGCTGCCTGGATTTGTTTTGTGGGGGAGAGGAGAAGGGAGTGTGCAGGAGGTATAGATCATCCCTCGTGGTCAGTGTACTGCAGAAGCATGGAGTGGGATGAGGAAAGGGCTGCCTGGATTTGTTTTGTGGGGGAGAGGAGAAGGGGGTGTGTAGGAGGTATAGATCATCCCTCGTGGTCAGTGTACTGCAGCAGCATGGAGTGGAATGAGGAACGGGCTGTCTGTATTTGTTTTGTGGGGGAGAGGAGAAGGGGGTGTGTAGGAGGTATAGGTCATCCCTCGTGGTCAGTGTACTGCAGCAGCATGGAGTGGGATGAGGAACGGGCTGTCTGTATTTGTTTTGTGGGGGAGAGGAGAAGGGAGTGTGTAGGAGGTATAGATCATCCCTCGTGGTCAGTGTACTGCAGCAGCATGGAGTGGGATGAGGAACGGGCTGTCTGGATTTGTTTTGTGGGGGAGAGGAGAAGGGGGTGTGTAGGAGGTATAGATCATCCCTCGTGGTCAGTGTACTGCAGCAGCATGGAGTGGTATGAGGAACGGGCTGTCTGTATTTGTTTTGTGGGGGAGAGGAGAAGGGGGTGTGTAGGAGGTATAGATCATCCCTCGTGGTCAGTGTACTGCAGCAGCATGGAGTGGTATGAGGAACGGGCTGTCTGTATTTGTTTTGTGGGGGAGAGGAGAAGGGAGTGTGTAGGAGGTATAGGTCATCCCTCGTGGTCAGTGTACTGCAGCAGCATGGAGTGGTATGAGGAACGGGCTGTCTGTATTTGTTTTGTGGGGGAGAGGAGAAGGGAGTGTGTAGGAGGTATAGATCATCCCTGGTGGTCAGTGTACTGCAGCAGCATGGAGTGGGATGAGGAACGGGCTGTCTGGATTTGTTTTGTGGGGGAGAGGAGAAGGGAGTGTGTAGGAGGTATAGGTCATCCCTCGTGGTCAGTGTACTGCAGCAGCATGGAGTGGGATGAGGAACGGGCTGTCTGTATTTGTTTTGTGGGGGAGAGGAGAAGGGAGTGTGTAGGAGGTATAGATCATCCCTCGTGGTCAGTGTACTGCAGCAGCATGGAGTGGGATGAGGAATGGGCTGTCTGGATTTGTTTTGTGGGGGAGAGGAGAAGGGGGTGTGTAGGAGGTATAGGTCATCCCTCGTGGTCAGTGTACTGCAGCAGCATGGAGTGGTATGAGGAACGGGCTGTCTGTATTTGTTTTGTGGGGGAGAGGAGAAGGGAGTGTGTAGGAGGTATAGGTCATCCCTCGTGGTCAGTGTACTGCAGCAGCATGGAGTGGGATGAGGAACGGGCTGTCTGGATTTGTTTTGTGGGGGAGAGGAGAAGGGAGTGTGTAGGAGGTATAGGTCATCCCTCGTGGCCAGTGTACTGCAGCAGCATGGAGTGGTATGAGGAACGGGCTGTCTGGATTTGTTTTGTGGGGGAGAGGAGAAGGGAGTGTGTAGGAGGTATAGGTCATCCCTCGTGGTCAGTGTACTGCAGCAGCATGGAGTGGTATGAGGAACGGGCTGTCTGTATTTGTTTTGTGGGGGAGAGGAGAAGGGGGTGTGTAGGAGGTATAGGTCATCCCTCGTGGTCAGTGTACTGCAGCAGCATGGAGTGGTATGAGGAACGGGCTGTCTGTATTTGTTTTGTGGGGGAGAGGAGAAGGGGGTGTGCAGGAGGTATAGATCATCCCTTGTGGTCAGTGTACTGCAGCAGCATGGAGTGGAATGAGGAATGGGCTGTCTGGATTTGTTTTGTGGGGGAGAGGAGAAGGGAGTGTGCAGGAGGTATAGATCATCCCTCATGGCCAGTGTACTGCAGCAGCATGGAGTGGGATGAGGAACGGGCTGTCTGTATTTGTTTTGTGGGGGAGAAGAGAAGGGAGTGTGTAGGAGGTATAGATCATCCCTCGTGGTCAGTGTACTACAGCAGCATGGAGTGGTATGAGGAACGGGCTGTCTGGATTTGTTTTGTGGGGGAGAGGAGAAGGGGGTGTGTAGGAGGTATAGATCATCCCTCATGGCCAGTGTACTGCAGCAGCATGGAGTGGGATGAGGAATGGGCTGTCTGGATTTGTTTTGTGGGGGAGAGGAGAAGGGAGTGTGCAGGAGGTATAGATCATCCCTCATGGCCAGTGTACTGCAGCAGCATGGAGTGGAATGAGGAACGGGCTGCCTGGATTTGTTTTGTGGGGGAGAGGAGAAGGGGGTGTGTAGGAGGTATAGATCATCCCTTGTGGTCAGTGTACTGCAGCAGCATGGAGTGGGATGAGGAACGGGCTGTCTGTATTTGTTTTGTGGGGGAGAGGAGAAGGGGGTGTGTAGGAGGTATAGATCATCCCTTGTGGTCAGTGTACTGCAGCAGCATGGAGTGGTATGAGGAACGGGCTGTCTGTATTTGTTTTGTGGGGGAGAGGAGAAGGGGGTGTGTAGGAGGTATAGATCATCCCTGGTGGTCAGTGTACTGCAGCAGCATGGAGTGGGATGAGGAACGGGCTGTCTGTATTTGTTTTGTGGGGGAGAGGAGAAGGGGGTGTGTAGGAGGTATAGATCATCCCTGGTGGCCAGTGTACTGCAGCAGCATGGAGTGGGATGAGGAATGGGCTGTCTGTATTTGTTTTGTGGGGGAGAGGAGAAGGGAGTGTGTAGGAGGTATAGATCATCCCTTGTGGTCAGTGTACTGCAGCAGCATGGAGTGGTATGAGGAACGGGCTGTCTGTATTTGTTTTGTGGGGGAGAGGAGAAGGGGGTGTGCAGGAGGTATAGATCATCCCTGGTGGTCAGTGTACTGCAGCAGCATGGAGTGGGATGAGGAATGGGCTGTCTGTATTTGTTTTGTGGGGGAGAGGAGAAGGGGGTGTGCAGGAGGTATAGATCATCCCTTGTGGCCAGTGTACTGCAGCAGCATGGAGTGGTATGAGGAACGGGCTGTCTGTATTTGTTTTGTGGGGGAGAGGAGAAGGGAGTGTGTAGGAGGTATAGATCATCCCTGGTGGCCAGTGTACTGCAGCAGCATGGAGTGGGATGAGGAATGGGCTGCCTGTATTTGTTTTGTGGGGGAGAGGAGAAGGGAGTGTGTAGGAGGTATAGATCATCCCTTGTGGTCAGTGTACTGCAGCAGCATGGAGTGGTAAGAGGAACGGGCTGTCTGTATTTGTTTTGTGGGGGAGAGGAGAAGGGGGTGTGCAGGAGGTATAGATCATCCCTGGTGGTCAGTGTACTGCAGCAGCATGGAGTGGGATGAGGAATGGGCTGTCTGTATTTGTTTTGTGGGGGAGAGGAGAAGGGGGTGTGCAGGAGGTATAGATCATCCCTTGTGGCCAGTGTACTGCAGCAGCATGGAGTGGTATGAGGAACGGGCTGTCTGTATTTGTTTTGTGGGGGAGAGGAGAAGGGAGTGTGCAGGAGGTATAGATCATCCCTCGTGGCCAGTGTACTGCAGCAGCATGGAGTGGGATGAGGAACGGGCTGTCTGGATTTGTTTTGTGGGGGAGAGGAGAAGGGAGTGTGTAGGAGGTATAGATCATCCCTTGTGGTCAGTGTACTACAGCAGCATGGAGTGGGATGAGGAACGGGCTGTCTGTATTTGTTTTGTGGGGGAGAGGAGAAGGGGGTGTGTAGGAGGTATAGGTCATCCCTCGTGGCCAGTGTACTGTAGCAGCATGGAGTGGGATGAGGAACGGGCTGTCTGGATTTGTTTTGTGGGGGAGAGGAGAAGGGGGTGTGTAGGAGGTATAGATCATCCCTCGTGGTCAGTGTACTGCAGCAGCATGGAGTGGGATGAGGAATGGGCTGTCTGTATTTGTTTTGTGGGTGAGAGGAGAAGGGAGTGTGTAGGAGGTATAGATCATCCCTTGTGGTCAGTGTACTGCAGCAGCATGGAGTGGTATGAGGAACGGGCTGTCTGGATTTGTTTTGTGGGTGAGAGGAGAAGGGAGTGTGTAGGAGGTATAGATCATCCCTTGTGGTCAGTGTACTGCAGCAGCATGGAGTGGTATGAGGAACGGGCTGTCTGGATTTGTTTTGTGGGGGAGAGGAGAAGGGGGTGTGTAGGAGGTATAGATCATCCCTCGTGGTCAGTGTACTACAGCAGCATGGAGTGGGATGAGGAACGGGCTGCCTGGATTTGTTTTGTGGGGGAGAGGAGAAGGGAGTGTGTAGGAGGTATAGGTCATCCCTTGTGGTCAGTGTACTGCAGCAGCATGGAGTGGGATGAGGAATGGGCTGTCTGTATTTGTTTTGTGGGGGAGAGGAGAAGGGAGTGTGTAGGAGGTATAGATCATCCCTCGTGGTCAGTGTACTACAGCAGCATGGAGTGGGATGAGGAATGGGCTGTCTGGATTTGTTTTGTGGGTGAGAGGAGAAGGGGGTGTGTAGGAGGGACAGATCATCCCTCGTGGTCAGTGTACTGCAGCAGCATGGAGTGGTATGAGGAACGGGCTGTCTGTATTTGTTTTGTGGGGGAGAGGAGAAGGGGGTGTGTAGGAGGTATAGATCATCCCTCGTGGCCAGTGTACTGCAGCAGCATGGAGTGGGATGAGGAACGGGCTGTCTGGATTTGTTTTGTGGGGGAGAGGAGAAGGGGGTGTGTAGGAGGTATAGATCATCCCTTGTGGTCAGTGTACTACAGCAGCATGGAGTGGGATGAGGAACGGGCTGCCTGGATTTGTTTTGTGGGGGAGAGGAGAAGGGAGTGTGTAGGAGGTATAGATCATCCCTTGTGGTCAGTGTACTACAGCAGCATGGAGTGGGATGAGGAACGGGCTGCCTGGATTTGTTTTGTGGGGGAGAGGAGAAGGGAGTGTGTAGGAGGTATAGATCATCCCTCGTGGTCAGTGTACTGCAGCAGCATGGAGTGGGATGAGGAACGGGCTGTCTGTATTTGTTTTGTGGGGGAGAGGAGAAGGGAGTGTGTAGGAGGTATAGGTCATCCCTCGTGGTCAGTGTACTGCAGCAGCATGGAGTGGGATGAGGAACGGGCTGTCTGGATTTGTTTTGTGGGGGAGAGGAGAAGGGGGTGTGTAGGAGGTATAGATCATCCCTCGTGGTCAGTGTACTACAGCAGCATGGAGTGGGATGAGGAACGGGCTGCCTGGATTTGTTTTGTGGGGGAGAGGAGAAGGGAGTGTGTAGGAGGTATAGGTCATCCCTCGTGGCCAGTGTACTGCAGCAGCATGGAGTGGGATGAGGAATGGGCTGTCTGTATTTGTTTTGTGGGGGAGAGGAGAAGGGAGTGTGTAGGAGGTATAGATCATCCGTCGTGGTCAGTGTACTACAGCAGCATGGAGTGGGATGAGGAACGGGCTGCCTGGATTTGTTTTGTGGGGGAGAGGAGAAGGGGGTGTGTAGGAGGTATAGATCATCCCTCGTGGTCAGTGTACTGCAGCAGCATGGAGTGGGATGAGGAACGGGCTGTCTGTATTTGTTTTGTGGGGGAGAGGAGAAGGGAGTGTGTAGGAGGTATAGATCATCCCTCGTGGTCAGTGTACTGCAGCAGCATGGAGTGGTATGAGGAACGGGCTGTCTGGATTTGTTTTGTGGGGGAGAGGAGAAGGGGGTGTGTAGGAGGTATAGATCATCCCTTGTGGTCAGTGTACTGCAGCAGCATGGAGTGGTATGAGGAACGGGCTGTCTGTATTTGTTTTGTGGGGGAGAGGAGAAGGGGGTGTGTAGGAGGTATAGGTCATCCCTTGTGGCCAGTGTACTGCAGCAGCATGGAGTGGGATGAGGAATGGGCTGTCTGTATTTGTTTTGTGGGGGAGAGGAGAAGGGAGTGTGTAGGAGGTATAGATCATCCCTCGTGGTCAGTGTACTGCAGCAGCATGGAGTGGTATGAGGAACGGGCTGCCTGGATTTGTTTTGTGGGGGAGAGGAGAAGGGGGTGTGTAGGAGGTATAGGTCATCCCTTGTGGTCAGTGTACTGCAGCAGCATGGAGTGGGATGAGGAATGGGCTGTCTGTATTTGTTTTGTGGGGGAGAGGAGAAGGGGGTGTGTAGGAGGTATAGATCATCCCTCGTGGTCAGTGTACTGCAGCAGCATGGAGTGGGATGAGGAATGGGCTGTCTGTATTTGTTTTGTGGGGGAGAGGAGAAGGGAGTGTGTAGGAGGTATAGATCATCCCTCGTGGTCAGTGTACTGCAGCAGCATGGAGTGGGATGAGGAACGGGCTGTCTGGATTTGTTTTGTGAGGGAGAGGAGAAGGGAGTGTGTAGGAGGTATAGGTCATCCCTTGTGGTCAGTGTACTGCAGCAGCATGGAGTGGTATGAGGAACGGGCTGTCTGGATTTGTTTTGTGGGGGAGAGGAGAAGGGGTTGTGTAGGAGGTATAGATCATCCCTCGTGGTCAGTGTACTGCAGCAGCATGGAGTGGGATGAGGAACGGGCTGTCTGGATTTGTTTTGTGGGGGAGAGGAGAAGGGAGTGTGTAGGAGGTATAGGTCATCCCTCGTGGCCAGTGTACTGTAGCAGCATGGAGTGGGATGAGGAACGGGCTGTCTGTATTTGTTTTGTGGGTGAGAGGAGAAGGGGGTGTGTAGGAGGTATAGGTCATCCCTCGTGGTCAGTGTACTGCAGCAGCATGGAGTGGGATGAGGAACGGGCTGTCTGGATTTGTTTTGTGGGGGAGAGGAGAAGGGAGTGTGTAGGAGGTATAGATCATCCCTCGTGGCCAGTGTACTGTAGCAGCATGGAGTGGGATGAGGAACGGGCTGTCTGTATTTGTTTTGTGGGGGAGAGGAGAAGGGAGTGTGTAGGAGGTATAGATCATCCCTCGTGGTCAGTGTACTGTAGCAGCATGGAGTGGTATGAGGAATGGGCTGTCTGTATTTGTTTTGTGGGGGAGAGGAGAAGGGAGTGTGTAGGAGGTATAGGTCATCCCTCGTGGTCAGTGTACTGCAGCAGCATGGAGTGGGATGAGGAAAGGGCTGTCTGTATTTGTTTTGTGGGGGAGAGGAGAAGGGAGTGTGCAGGAGGTATAGATCATCCCTCGTGGCCAGTGTACTGCAGCAGCATGGAGTGGGATGAGGAATGGGCTGTCTGTATTTGTTTTGTGGGGGAGAGGAGAAGGGAGTGTGCAGGAGGTATAGATCATCCCTCGTGGCCAGTGTACTGCAGCAGCATGGAGTGGGATGAGGAAAGGGCTGTCTGTATTTGTTTTGTGGGGGAGAGGAGAAGGGAGTGTGCAGGAGGTATAGATCATCCCTCGTGGCCAGTGTACTGCAGCAGCATGGAGTGGGATGAGGAATGGGCTGTCTGTATTTGTTCTGTGGGGGAGAGGAGAAGGGAGTGTGCAGGAGGTATAGACCATCCCTCGTGGTCAGTGTACTGCAGCAGCATGGAGTGGGATGAGGAACGGGCTGTCTGGATTTGTTTTGTGGGGGAGAGGAGAAGGGAGTGTGTAGGAGGTATAGATCATCCCTCGTGGCCAGTGTACTGCAGCAGCATGGAGTGGGATGAGGAACGGGCTGCCTGGATTTGTTCTGTGGGGGAGAGGAGAAGGGAGTGTGTAGGAGGTATAGATCATCCCTTGTGGTCAGTGTACTGCAGCAGCATGGAGTGGGATGAGGAATGGGCTGTCTGTATTTGTTTTGTGGGGGAGAGGAGAAGGGGGTGTGTAGGAGGTATAGATCATCCCTGGTGGCCAGTGTACTGCAGCAGCATGGAGTGGGATGAGGAACGGGCTGTCTGGATTTGTTTTGTGGGGGAGAGGAGAAGGGAGTGTGTAGGAGGTATAGATCATCCCTTGTGGTCAGTGTACTGCAGCAGCATGGAGTGGGATGAGGAACGGGCTGCCTGGATTTGTTCTGTGGGGGAGAGGAGAAGGGAGTGTGTAGGAGGTATAGATCATCCCTCGTGGCCAGTGTACTGCAGCAGCATGGAGTGGTATGAGGAACGGGCTGTCTGTATTTGTTTTGTGGGGGAGAGGAGAAGGGAGTGTGTAGGAGGTATAGATCATCCCTCGTGGTCAGTGTACTGCAGCAGCATGGAGTGGGATGAGGAATGGGCTGTCTGGATTTGTTTTGTGGGGGAGAGGAGAAGGGAGTGTGTAGGAGGTATAGATCATCCCTCGTGGTCAGTGTACTGCAGCAGCATGGAGTGGGATGAGGAACGGGCTGTCTGGATTTGTTTTGTGGGGGAGAGGAGAAGGGGGTGTGTAGGAGGTATAGGTCATCCCTCGTGGTCAGTGTACTGCAGCAGCATGGAGTGGTATGAGGAACGGGCTGTCTGTATTTGTTTTGTGGGGGAGAGGAGAAGGGGGTGTGTAGGAGGTATAGGTCATCCCTCGTGGTCAGTGTACTGTAGCAGCATGGAGTGGAATGAGGAAAGGGCTGTCTGTATTTGTTTTGTGGGGGAGAGGAGAAGGGAGTGTGTAGGAGGTATAGGTCATCCCTCGTGGTCAGTGTACTGTAGCAGCATGGAGTGGAATGAGGAAAGGGCTGTCTGGATTTGTTTTGTGGGGGAGAGGAGAAGGGAGTGTGTAGGAGGTATAGATCATCCCTCGTGGTCAGTGTACTGCAGCAGCATGGAGTGGTATGAGGAACGGGCTGTCTGTATTTGTTTTGTGGGGGAGAGGAGAAGGGAGTGTGCAGGAGGTATAGATCATCCCTCGTGGCCAGTGTACTGCAGCAGCATGGAGTGGGATGAGGAATGGGCTGTCTGTATTTGTTTTGTGGGGGAGAGGAGAAGGGAGTGTGCAGGAGGTATAGATCATCCCTCGTGGTCAGTGTACTGTAGCAGCATGGAGTGGTATGAGGAACGGGCTGTCTGGATTTGTTTTGTGGGGGAGAGGAGAAGGGGGTGTGTAGGAGGTATAGATCATCCCTCGTGGTCAGTGTACTGCAGCAGCATGGAGTGGGATGAGGAACGGGCTGTCTGTATTTGTTTTGTGGGGGAGAGGAGAAGGGGGTGTGTAGGAGGTATAGATCATCCCTTGTGGCCAGTGTACTGCAGCAGCATGGAGTGGTATGAGGAACGGGCTGTCTGCATTTGTTTTGTGGGGGAGAGGAGAAGGGGGTGTGTAGGAGGTATAGGTCATCCCTTGTGGCCAGTGTACTGCAGCAGCATGGAGTGGGATGAGGAATGGGCTGTCTGTATTTGTTTTGTGGGGGAGAGGAGAAGGGGGTGTGTAGGAGGTATAGATCATCCCTCGTGGTCAGTGTACTGCAGCAGCATGGAGTGGTATGAGGAACGGGCTGTCTGCATTTGTTTTGTGGGGGAGAGGAGAAGGGAGTGTGTAGGAGGTATAGATCATCCCTCGTGGCCAGTGTACTGCAGCAGCATGGAGTGGGATGAGGAACGGGCTGTCTGCATTTGTTTTGTGGGGGAGAGGAGAAGGGAGTGTGTAGGAGGTATAGGTCATCCCTCGTGGTCAGTGTACTGCAGCAGCATGGAGTGGTATGAGGAATGGGCTGTCTGTATTTGTTTTGTGGGGGAGAGGAGAAGGGGGTGTGTAGGAGGTATAGGTCATCCCTCGTGGTCAGTGTACTACAGCAGCATGGAGTGGGATGAGGAATGGGCTGTCTGTATTTGTTTTGTGGGGGAGAGGAGAAGGGGGTGTGTAGGAGGTATAGGTCATCCCTCGTGGTCAGTGTACTACAGCAGCATGGAGTGGTATGAGGAATGGGATGTCTGTATTTGTTTTGTGGGGGAGAGGAGAAGGGAGTGTGTAGGAGGTATAGATCATCCCTCGTGGTCAGTGTACTGCAGCAGCATGGAGTGGAATGAGGAACGGGCTGTCTGTATTTGTTTTGTGGGGGAGAGGAGAAGGGAGTGTGTAGGAGGTATAGATCATCCCTGGTGGTCAGTGTACTGCAGCAGCATGGAGTGGGATGAGGAACGGGCTGTCTGTATTTGTTTTGTGGGGGAGAGGAGAAGGGAGTGTGTAGGAGGTATAGATCATCCCTCGTGGCCAGTGTACTGTAGCAGCATGGAGTGGGATGAGGAACGGGCTGTCTGTATTTGTTTTGTGGGTGAGAGGAGAAGGGAGTGTGTAGGAGGTATAGATCATCCCTCGTGTTCAGTGTACTGCAGCAGCATGGAGTGGGATGAGGAACGGGCTGTCTGTATTTGTTTTGTGGGGGAGAGGAGAAGGGGGTGTGTAGGAGGTATAGATCATCCCTCGTGGTCAGTGTACTGCAGCAGCATGGAGTGGAATGAGGAACGGGCTGTCTGTATTTGTTTTGTGGGGGAGAGGAGAAGGGAGTGTGTAGGAGGTATAGATCATCCCTCGTGGTCAGTGTACTGTAGCAGCATGGAGTGGGATGAGGAACGGGCTGTCTGTATTTGTTTTGTGGGGGAGAGGAGAAGGGAGTGTGTAGGAGGTATAGATCATCCCTCGTGGCCAGTGTACTGTAGCAGCATGGAGTGGGATGAGGAACGGGCTGTCTGTATTTGTTTTGTGGGTGAGAGGAGAAGGGAGTGTGCAGGAGGTATAGATCATCCCTCGTGGCCAGTGTACTGTAGCAGCATGGAGTGGGATGAGGAACGGGCTGTCTGCATTTGTTTTGTGGGGGAGAGGAGAAGGGAGTGTGTAGGAGGTATAGATCATCCCTCGTGGTCAGTGTACTGCAGCAGCATGGAGTGGTATGAGGAACGGGCTGTCTGTATTTGTTTTGTGGGGGAGAGGAGAAGGGAGTGTGTAGGAGGTATAGATCATCCCTCGTGGTCAGTGTACTGCAGCAGCATGGAGTGGGATGAGGAACGGGCTGTCTGGATTTGTTTTGTGGGGGAGAGGAGAAGGGAGTGTGTAGGAGGTATAGATCATCCCTCGTGGTCAGTGTACTGTAGCAGCATGGAGTGGGATGAGGAACGGGCTGTCTGGATTTGTTTTGTGGGGGAGAGGAGAAGGGAGTGTGTAGGAGGTATAGATCATCCCTCGTGGTCAGTGTACTGCAGCAGCATGGAGTGGGATGAGGAACGGGCTGTCTGTATTTGTTTTGTGGGTGAGAGGAGAAGGGAGTGTGTAGGAGGTATAGATCATCCCTCGTGGTCAGTGTACTGCAGCAGCATGGAGTGGGATGAGGAACGGGCTGTCTGTATTTGTTTTGTGGGTGAGAGGAGAAGGGAGTGTGTAGGAGGTATAGATCATCCCTCGTGGTCAGTGTACTGCAGCAGCATGGAGTGGGATGAGGAACGGGCTGTCTGTATTTGTTTTGTGGGGGAGAGGAGAAGGGGGTGTGTAGGAGGTATAGGTCATCCCTCGTGGTCAGTGTACTGCAGCAGCATGGAGTGGGATGAGGAAAGGGCTGTCTGTATTTGTTTTGTGGGGGAGAGGAGAAGGGGGTGTGTAGGAGGTATAGATCATCCCTTGTGGTCAGTGTACTGCAGCAGCATGGAGTGGGATGAGGAATGGGCTGTCTGTATTTGTTTTGTGGGGGAGAGGAGAAGGGAGTGTGTAGGAGGTATAGATCATCCCTCGTGGCCAGTGTACTGCAGCAGCATGGAGTGGGATGAGGAATGGGCTGTCTGTATTTGTTTTGTGGGGGAGAGGAGAAGGGGGTGTGTAAGAGGTATAGATCATCCCTCGTGGTCAGTGTACTGCAGCAGCATGGAGTGGTATGAGGAACGGGCTGTCTGTATTTGTTTTGTGGGGGAGAGGAGAAGGGGGTGTGTAGGAGGTATAGATCATCCCTCGTGGCCAGTGTACTGCAGCAGCATGGAGTGGTATGAGGAACGGGCTGTCTGGATTTGTTTTGTGGGGGAGAGGAGAAGGGAGTGTGTAGGAGGTATAGATCATCCCTCGTGGCCAGTGTACTGCAGCAGCATGGAGTGGTATGAGGAACGGGCTGTCTGGATTTGTTTTGTGGGGGAGAGGAGAAGGGGGTGTGTAGGAGGTATAGATCATCCCTCGTGGCCAGTGTACTGCAGCAGCATGGAGTGGTATGAGGAACGGGCTGTCTGTATTTGTTTTGTGGGGGAGAGGAGAAGGGGGTGTGTAGGAGGTATAGATCATCCCTCGTGGCCAGTGTACTGCAGCAGCATGGAGTGGTATGAGGAACGGGCTGTCTGGATTTGTTTTGTGGGGGAGAGGAGAAGGGGGTGTGTAGGAGGTATAGATCATCCCTCGTGGCCAGTGTACTGCAGCAGCATGGAGTGGTATGAGGAACGGGCTGCCTGGATTTGTTTTGTGGGGGAGAGGAGAAGGGAGTGTGTAGGAGGTATAGATCATCCCTCGTGGTCAGTGTACTGCAGCAGCATGGAGTGGTATGAGGAATGGGCTGTCTGTATTTGTTTTGTGGGGGAGAGGAGAAGGGAGTGTGTAGGAGGTATAGATCATCCCTCGTGGTCAGTGTACTGCAGCAGCATGGAGTGGGATGAGGAAAGGGCTGCCTGGATTTGTTCTGTGGGGGAGAGGAGAAGGGGGTGTGTAGGAGGTATAGATCATCCCTCGTGGTCAGTGTACTGCAGCAGCATGGAGTGGTATGAGGAACGGGCTGTCTGGATTTGTTTTGTGGGGGAGAGGAGAAGGGGGTGTGTAGGAGGTATAGGTCATCCCTCGTGGTCAGTGTACTGCAGCAGCATGGAGTGGGATGAGGAATGGGCTGTCTGTATTTGTTTTGTGGGGGAGAGGAGAAGGGAGTGTGTAGGAGGTATAGATCATCCCTGGTGGTCAGTGTACTGCAGCAGCATGGAGTGGGATGAGGAAAGGGCTGTCTGTATTTGTTTTGTGAGGGAGAGGAGAAGGGAGTGTGCAGGAGGTATAGGTCATCCCTTGTGGTCAGTGTACTGCAGCAGCATGGAGTGGTATGAGGAACGGGCTGCCTGGATTTGTTTTGTGGGGGAGAGGAGAAGGGGGTGTGTAGGAGGTATAGATCATCCCTCGTGGCCAGTGTACTGCAGCAGCATGGAGTGGAATGAGGAACGGGCTGCCTGGATTTGTTTTGTGGGGGAGAGGAGAAGGGAGTGTGTAGGAGGTATAGGTCATCCCTCGTGGCCAGTGTACTGCAGCAGCATGGAGTGGGATGAGGAATGGGCTGTCTGTATTTGTTTTGTGGGGGAGAGGAGAAGGGGGTGTGTAGGAGGTATAGATCATCCCTCGTGGTCAGTGTACTGCAGCAGCATGGAGTGGTATGAGGAACGGGCTGTCTGTATTTGTTTTGTGGGGGAGAGGAGAAGGGGGTGTGTAGGAGGTATAGGTCATCCCTCGTGGCCAGTGTACTGCAGCAGCATGGAGTGGGATGAGGAATGGGCTGTCTGTATTTGTTTTGTGGGGGAGAGGAGAAGGGAGTGTGTAGGAGGTATAGGTCATCCCTCGTGGTCAGTGTACTGCAGCAGCATGGAGTGGGATGAGGAATGGGCTGTCTGTATTTGTTTTGTGGGGGAGAGGAGAAGGGAGTGTGTAGGAGGTATAGGTCATCCCTCGTGGCCAGTGTACTGCAGCAGCATGGAGTGGTATGAGGAACGGGCTGTCTGTATTTGTTTTGTGGGGGAGAGGAGAAGGGGGTGTGTAGGAGGTATAGATCATCCCTCGTGGTCAGTGTACTGCAGCAGCATGGAGTGGTATGAGGAACGGGCTGTCTGTATTTGTTTTGTGGGGAGAGGAGAAGGGGGTGTGTAGGAGGTATAGATCATCCCTCGTGGTCAGTGTACTGCAGCAGCATGGAGTGGTATGAGGAACGGGCTGTCTGTATTTGTTTTGTGGGGGAGAGGAGAAGGGGGTGTGTAGGAGGTATAGATCATCCCTCGTGGCCAGTGTACTGCAGCAGCATGGAGTGGAATGAGGAACGGGCTGTCTGGATTTGTTTTGTGGGGGAGAGGAGAAGGGGGTGTGTAGGAGGTATAGATCATCCCTCGTGGTCAGTGTACTGCAGCAGCATGGAGTGGAATGAGGAACGGGCTGTCTGGATTTGTTTTGTGGGGGAGAGGAGAAGGGAGTGTGTAGGAGGTATAGATCATCCCTCGTGGTCAGTGTACTGCAGCAGCATGGAGTGGTATGAGGAATGGGCTGTCTGGATTTGTTTTGTGGGGGAGAGGAGAAGGGGGTGTGTAGGAGGTATAGATCATCCCTCGTGGTCAGTGTACTGCAGCAGCATGGAGTGGGATGAGGAACGGGCTGCCTGGATTTGTTTTGTGGGGGAGAGGAGAAGGGAGTGTGTAGGAGGTATAGATCATCCCTCGTGGTCAGTGTACTGCAGCAGCATGGAGTGGGATGAGGAACGGGCTGTCTGTATTTGTTTTGTGGGGGAGAGGAGAAGGGGGTGTGTAGGAGGTATAGGTCATCCCTCGTGGTCAGTGTACTGCAGCAGCATGGAGTGGTATGAGGAACGGGCTGTCTGTATTTGTTTTGTGGGGGAGAGGAGAAGGGAGTGTGTAGGAGGTATAGGTCATCCCTCGTGGTCAGTGTACTGCAGCAGCATGGAGTGGTATGAGGAACGGGCTGTCTGTATTTGTTTTGTGGGGGAGAGGAGAAGGGGGTGTGTAGGAGGTATAGGTCATCCCTCGTGGTCAGTGTACTGCAGCAGCATGGAGTGGTATGAGGAACGGGCTGTCTGTATTTGTTTTGTGGGGGAGAGGAGAAGGGGGTGTGTAGGAGGTATAGATCATCCCTTGTGGTCAGTGTACTGCAGCAGCATGGAGTGGTATGAGGAACGGGCTGTCTGTATTTGTTTTGTGGGGGAGAGGAGAAGGGGGTGTGTAGGAGGTATAGATCATCCCTCGTGGTCAGTGTACTGCAGCAGCATGGAGTGGGATGAGGAACGGGCTGTCTGTATTTGTTTTGTGGGGGAGAGGAGAAGGGGGTGTGTAGGAGGTATAGATCATCCCTCGTGGTCAGTGTACTGCAGCAGCATGGAGTGGTATGAGGAACGGGCTGTCTGTATTTGTTTTGTGGGGGAGAGGAGAAGGGGGTGTGTAGGAGGTATAGATCATCCCTTGTGGTCAGTGTACTGCAGCAGCATGGAGTGGTATGAGGAACGGGCTGTCTGGATTTGTTTTGTGGGGGAGAGGAGAAGGGGGTGTGTAGGAGGTATAGATCATCCCTCGTGGCCAGTGTACTGCAGCAGCATGGAGTGGTATGAGGAACGGGCTGTCTGGATTTGTTTTGTGGGGGAGAGTAGAAGGGAGTGTGTAGGAGGTATAGGTCATCCCTCGTGGTCAGTGTACTGCAGCAGCATGGAGTGGAATGAGGAACGGGCTGTCTGGATTTGTTTTGTGGGGGAGAGGAGAAGGGGGTGTGTAGGAGGTATAGGTCATCCCTCGTGGTCAGTGTACTGTAGCAGCATGGAGTGGTATGAGGAACGGGCTGTCTGGATTTGTTTTGTGAGGGAGAGGAGAAGGGAGTGTGTAGGAGGTATAGATCATCCCTGGTGGCCAGTGTACTGCAGCAGCATGGAGTGGTATGAGGAACGGGCTGTCTGGATTTGTTTTGTGAGGGAGAGGAGAAGGGAGTGTGTAGGAGGTATAGATCATCCCTGGTGGCCAGTGTACTGCAGCAGCATGGAGTGGTATGAGGAACGGGCTGTCTGGATTTGTTTTGTGAGGGAGAGGAGAAGGGAGTGTGTAGGAGGTATAGATCATCCCTGGTGGTCAGTGTACTGCAGCAGCATGGAGTGGAATGAGGAACGGGCTGTCTGGATTTGTTTTGTGGGTTAAAGAAGAAGGGGGTGTGTAAGAGGAACGGAAGGGAGGTATGGTTAAGCAATTGCCTGCACTTAGAGGAATATATGTGTAAAAGGCATAGTTGATGGAGCTGTTACACGCACACTCTGTGTTACACATTATGGCAGTTACAGGGTTACTGCTGTATGGTATGCAGCCTGCTATTACTTATGTCATGTCCTCGCTACGTGCAGTGAGTATTGGTACCTCTGTGTGCTGGAGAGGGAACATGATATAAGTAATAGCAGGCTGCCAGAATTGCTGCCCATGCCACCATTGCTGTATCTGCTGCCAGATGTGCTGCCACTAGTGTTGTACCTGCTGCCAGATGTGCTGCCACTAGTGTTGTACCTGCTGCCAGATGTGCTGCCCCTGCTGCCACTAGTGTTGTACCTCCTGCCAGTGCTGAACCTGCTGCCACCAATACTTTGCCTGCTGCTATTGTGTCTTGTACTACTCAGGGGGGAAGGAGAAAATGATGCCAAGTGTGACAGCAAAGGACCCTAAATCACACTTGCCATCCCCAAGCAGTCCCACCAGTGCTAGTACTACTACTAAGGTCCAGCAACTTGTTAGCCTTAGGAATGAAGGAGGGGGTAGTCAACAATATCCTCATATTACTAGTGACTGTGAGACTGAGAATAAGACTGTGGGACTGAACTTGATGTGTTTGGTGTTAGTAGTAGTAGCAGTAATGGTGAAGCAGCCAGAGTGGTAGGGGTTGACAGCATCCAGACTGCGGTCAAGGGAGCCCATAACATTCCTCTGGCTTTGGGACTGGGAGTCCACCCCTTCCCTTCACTACAGTGTCCAGGTAGAACATGATCCTGAAGAGGGCAGAACTGCTGTTGGGGGAGGAGAGCAGGCTCAGAATTAATACCACCACCACAAGCAGGAGCACAGATCAGCTGCCTGTACCTGCTTCTAATTCTGCTAGAGCTAGTCTGCCTTCTTCTTTAGGTCAAAAGGAAATGGCAAGTGTGATATTAGGGGACCCTCTGTCACATTGCTCGTTACCTCCTCCAACCAGCAGTGAGAGCAGGGACAACAACAGCATGTAGAGACTAGCGGTGGTGGTGATGATGATGCTGGAGAAGCTGGGGTGGAAGAGACATTGATGGCCTTTTTAGCAGAAACTGAGAAGGAATGGGAGACAGGGATGAGGATGGGCATCACCACCACCACTAGCAATGACATTTTCAAATTAGAGGAATTTGCTACTGCTCTAATTCCTTCTGATGCTGAGATGCAAGGGCAGCAGGATGCTGAGGAGCAGGCTAGTGTGCCACAGACCACCATAGACACAGTGGGAATGGGGTCAACAAGTGATGTAGGACCAAGACAGGTTCCACTTGCCAGCAGTAGCAATACTCCTGATCCTAGTTGCAGTGCTGAATCTCAGGCAGTAGCAGCAACAGTAGCAACATTATCCACTGCCACAGATAGTGAAGGGGAATGTGGAGGACAAGAAGAAAGAAGCCATTCGTCTCCATCTGTTTCCTATCCCTCCCCCAGAACCGTGACCACGCCGGTTGGCGCCAGTAGTCTGTTCGCTCTTGCTATAGGATTCTGTGCGACACCGGAAGGGTGTCCTGGCTCCGTTTCT
Source organism: Rhinophrynus dorsalis (assembly GCA_037306005.1). Classification (NCBI taxonomy): domain Eukaryota; kingdom Metazoa; phylum Chordata; class Amphibia; order Anura; family Rhinophrynidae; genus Rhinophrynus; species Rhinophrynus dorsalis. The sequence goes on along the minus strand of CM074719.1, from coordinate 633,068,303 downwards.
CATTCTCTCAGTGTACAGTTCCATCTGCACTGCCCTGTGCATCGGCTCTTCGTAGCTTGGGCAACTATCATCTACTGTGGCATCCCAAGGGCTTCGTAACACAATCCATTTGGCACACGCAAGGTTACTCACTATTCACATTCTGGGCGATTCCTATTCTGGTTACATCAGATTGGCAGTAGCATTCCTCCTAGCCCACGGTGGTGGTACTGGCTCAGCTCAGAGCAACAGGGGCGCATCCTGTTTCTGCTTAGAGAGTGATACAGTGCTGATCCTGTGTTCCTGTTCTACATCTAGAGACTGTTCTCCAGAGACTGATATCTATCCTGGGCGTTGGCCAATCTAGCCTGAGCCTCACCAGTTGCTCCTATTAACCCTTTGGGGTTGCTACAGCCTTTAGCTGTATTTATTCCTCTGTTTATATTACCCTTACCGTGTCTGTATTTGTCAGTATTGTTCTTACCTATACTGACCCCTAGGGGCAATGTTTATCATTCTGATTCAATAAACTGTGTTTTTACTTTACAACCTGGTCTGAGTGTCAGAAAACTGTAACAATAAGCTAAGATGGTGGCAGGGAGGGTTCATCAATACTATAAAACTGTCAACAAGTTGTCATGTGTCCTTAGCAGGTCTGGAAAAGGGGTACAGTGACATTGGCAGTACTTGGATTTGGGTGTCATGGTGTTTGGATACAGTTGTGCCCCCAGATGTTATTTACCACACACACTGTGCACATTGCAGTTGCTGATGGAAGCCTCTGTTCCTGCTCTCAAGGGAAAAAAATATATTCTAATAACAACACACCCATGATTATTTTGGAGGAGGGGCAGGTGGAGAAGACTTAATGGCAAACTTGTTCTTTTCTCCACATATACTGGGGGCTACTTATTGTGCTGCTACTTACTCAGGCGCATCACTGGAGCCAGTCGTGGCAAGTGGAACCTTCATCATCCATCTTCCATGTTACTGCTATTGTTGATCCCATTCCCTTTCAGCTGCCTAATCATCCTGCTGCTTAAACAACTCAGCAGCATCAGTACGAACAGCAGTCGCAACTCAGGACTCAGGAGGACGTTTGACAGTGGCCACTGGCCAACATGACCTGCTGGCATTAGGCCAGTAGGGCATTTTTATTTTTTTCTCAGAACTTGTGTCCTACAAAAAATTAAACTATTTTTGGGGGGTTTGCTTCTAAGTCCTAAGTCCTAAGTCCTACAAATCAATGTTTCCTTAGGGCTTGTGCCAAACTAGCTTAAGTCCTACAAATCAATGTTCCTTCAGGGCTTGGGCGTCTAATAAGTCTAAGACCTACAAAGGCCTCTAACAACAAATCAAACAAATCATCCTCTACAAAATACTCTATCAAGTCAAGTATCAGTCCACCCCAGTGACAGCTTATGTCAGGGGGTTCCTGTCTCTGTCACTTTAAATACTAATGTTTTATTTTATTTTATTGATTTATTTTTTTTATTAACTGTCCCCCCAATAGCAGTCAAGAAAACCCCCCAAAACAAATTTCCTGTTGAAATGATTAATTTATTCACCAACACAGGCACCCTCCTCAGACCCCTTTATATCATGTCTTATGGTTTTTATTTTTTTTTTTTTTTTTTTATTAGCTGTCCCCCAATCCCAGTAAACAACCCCCAAAAATCATCCCCTATTAACTGATTCTTTCCCCACCAACACAGGCACCTCATGTCCCTTCTGAACAATGCCTTTGGGAAATAAATTATTATTTGTAATGTGTTGTGTGTAACTTCTATGTTCCCATTGAAATCGAAAAAAGCGGAAAATCTGCACTTTTTGCAGGAAATTTTTCACCAAGCGGAAAGCACCATTTTTGGCCGATTTCAGTTTGAGGCGGAAGTATCTATACAGTAGATGAAACTAAGTTATGCAGAGTGTGACGGAACAGGGGGTTGAACTTTTATGTCCTTGTGATATGAGGACTGTGGGATTCCATGGACATTCCAGCAGTACATCTGCTATGGACTTTTCCTGTCTCAAGTCCTTCGACCTCAACCTCGCCATCTATTGGAGTGAAACTTGCATTGCAGCATTGTGCTATGCCCTGCCATCTGTTGGTTGGTGACCTACATTGCAGCATTGCTGTGAGTATGCAAATATGGCACTGTTGCATTCTGGGACTGTCAGTTTCTCTCCAATGTTTTAATTATACTCCCCCATCTTACATCCTAAAATTGTTATACCAGGTTATGTTTGTTGTATGTCTTGCCTACTGTGTATTATGCTATTTTGTTATATTCATGTCACCACAAGTTGAATGAAGGCTGTGAAAGGTCTGGTATTTCATTTTAATAAACTTAGATGTGTTTCCCTACCCCTAAAGCAGATGTTCGGGCTCTGTTATTGGGGGGAGGTGGGGGATATCTGACACCAGGCCCTTGTAGCCAAAAGCACCTTTATAAAGGCGGTGTTGTTTTTATCTTGGCAGAGGGGTGAGTTCCTGCCAGGTGGAGGCACCATCGCTGCAGAGGGACCTTAACCTGTTCCCCAGGATAAGGCAGAGGGGTTAGTGCCTGCCCAGCAGAGACTTTGCAGCAGAGGGGACGATACCTGCTCTGCGGTGACCTGTTCCAGTGGGTAGAAGTGCGAGTCCCTACCCAGGTCACTGCTCCCCATTGGGCTGGCTGCACCTGGAGGTCTTCCAATCTGGTTGACCGTTCCTCCTCTGGGTAGTGCAGCTAGATCCAGTAGCAAACGGCCCAGGTCTGTCTGGTGGTCCTCTGAGGCCGGTCCGGTGTAAATGACCTGGTAGGTGCCCCCCTAACGTTAGAGGGGCGGGTGCCTGCTGCGGGTGGCGGGCCGTCACACAGAGAATGATAAATTCAGAACAGATGTTCACTACAGAAGGATTTACATAAAATGGTAGATTGGGCAAACATTGAATATGAGATTTGTCATAGGAAATATAAAGTTATGCATTTGAGAAGTACAAATAAGCATGCCACTTATGAACTTATGAGAACTTCATGGAATGATTCTAGGAGACACTTTGCTAGTGAAAGATCATGAAGTTTTTAGAAACTATAAATCTGTCATATAGGGATCAGTGTCAAATTGCAGCAGCTAAAGCAAACACAATACTGTCCTGATTAAAAAGGGATACTGATGTATAATGTTACCACTATACAAATTATTGGTAAGACCTCACCTCGCATATGCAGTGCAGTTTTGGACAACAGTTCTGGAACACAATATTCTAGAATTGGAGAGAGTACAGCAGAGAGTACAACATTAATTCAGACAATGGAGAATTTTACTTATAAAGGTCAACTAGCCAAATGTAGTGTTGAGCGAGCATGCTCGGCCGATGCTCGGATCGGCTCGAGCATCGCTCTGCTCGGCACATGGCGGTACTCGTACGAGTACCGCATGTGCTCGCCCGCCATGTTCGGGTCTCCTCCCCGCACGTTTTGCGGCTGCTGCGCAGCCAATAAACGTGCAGGGAGGCTCTGACATCGGTGTAATGCCAGCAGCCATGTTGGCTGCTGGCATTACACTGATTGGCTGGCCAGAACCCGTGGTCGGGTGCTGTATAGCACCTGACCATCGAGTTCGGCTCAGTCTGAGCCAGGGAGAGCTGAGGATAGGAAGGGAAAGGCAGTGTAGGGAGGAAAAAAAAAAATTGTGACAAAAAAGAACCAAAAGTCCTTTTTAGGACTACTGTGTGTGGGGGCAGCAGGTTATTTTGTGTGGGGGGAAAAAAAAAAAAAAAAAAAAAAAAAAATATTCTGTTTAGTGTGAAAAGTTGCAGATTAGAGCACATTCTGTTTAGTGTGCACAGTTGCAGATTAGAGCACATTCTGTTTAGTGTGCAAAGTTGCAGATTAGAGCACATTCTGTTTAGTGTGCAAAGTTGCAGATTAGAGCACATTCTGTTTAGTGTGCAAAGTTGCAGATTAGAGCACATTCTGTTAAGTCTTCAAACTAAAATATCAAAGTCACGTATTCCATTCAGTGTGCGTCGCCGCAGTTTAGCAGCACATTCTGAGTACTGTGCAGAGTTGCAGAATAGGAAGAAATACTGTTAAGTCTTCAAACTAAAATATCAAAGTCACATATTCCATTCAGTGTGCTTCGCCGCAGTTTAGCAGCACATTCTGTGTACTGTGCAGAGTTGCAGAATAGGAAGAAATACTGTTAAGTCTTCAAACTAAAATATCAAAGTCACATATTCCATTCAGTGTGCTTCGCCGCAGTTTAGCAGCCTATTCTGTGTACTGTGCAGAGTTGCAGAATAGGAAGAAATACTGTTAAGTCTTCAAACTAAAATATCAAAGTCACATATTCCATTCAGTGTGCTTCGCCGCAGTTTAGCAGCACATTCTGTGTACTGTGCAGAGTTGCAGAATAGGAAGAAATACTGTTAAGTCTTCAAACTAAAATATCAAAGTCACATATTCCATTCAGTGTGCTTCGCCGCAGTTTAGCAGCCTATTCTGTGTACTGTGCAGAGTTGCAGAATAGGAAGAAATACTGTTAAGTCTTCAAACTAAAATATCAAAGTCACATATTCCATTCAGTGTGCTTCGCCGCAGTTTAGCAGCACATTCTGTGTACTGTGCAGAGTTGCAGAATAGGAAGAAATACTGTTAAGTCTTCAAACTAAAATATCAAAGTCACATATTCCATTCAGTGTGTTTCACCGCAGTTTAGCAGCCTATTCTGTGTACTCTGTACAGTTGCAGAATAATAAGAAATACTGTTAAGTCTTCAAACTAAAATATCAAAGTCACATATTCCATTCAGTGTGTTTCACCGCAGTTTAGCAGCCTATTCTGTGTACTCTGTACAGTTGCAGAATAATAAGAAATACTGTTAAGTTTTCAAACTCAAATATTAAAGTCACATATTCCATTCAGTGTGTTTCACCGCAGTTTAGCAGCCTATTCTGTGTACTCTGTACAGTTGCAGAATAATAAGAAATACTGTTAAGTCTTCAAACTAAAATATCAAAGTCACATATTCCATTCAGTGTGTTTCACCGCAGTTTAGCAGCCTATTCTGTGTACTCTGTACAGTTGCAGAATAATAAGAAATACTGTTAAGTCTTCAAACTAAAATATCAAAGTCACATATTCCATTCAGTGTGTTTCACAGCCGTTTAGCAGCCTATTCTGTGTACTCTGCAGAGTTGCAGAATAATAAGAAATACTGTTAAGTTTTCAAACTCAAATATTAAAGTCACATATTCCATTCAGTGTGTTTCACCGCAGTTTAGCAGCCTATTCTGTGTACTCTGTACAGTTGCAGAATAATAAGAAATACTGTTAAGTTTTCAAACTCAAATATTAAAGTCACATATTCCATTCAGTGTGTTTCACCGCCGTTTAGCAGCATATTCTGTGTACTGTGCAGAGTTGCAGAATAGGAAGAAATACTGTTAAGTCTTCAAACTAAAATATCAAAGTCACATATTCCATTCAGTGTGTTTCACCGCCGTTTAGCAGCCTATTCTGTGTACTGTGCAGAGTTGCAGAATAATAAGAAATACTGTTAAGTTTTCAAACTCAAATATTAAAGTCACATATTCCATTCAGTGTGTTTCACCGCAGTTTAGCAGCCTATTCTGTGTACTCTGTACAGTTGCAGAATAATAAGAAATACTGTTAAGTCTTCAAACTAAAATATCAAAGTCACATATTCCATTCAGTGTGTTTCACCGCAGTTTAGCAGCCTATTCTGTGTACTCTGTACAGTTGCAGAATAATAAGAAATACTGTTAAGTCTTCAAACTAAAATATCAAAGTCACATATTCCATTCAGTGTGTTTCACCGCAGTTTAGCAGCCTATTCTGTGTACTCTGTACAGTTGCAGAATAATAAGAAATACTGTTAAGTTTTCAAACTCAAATATTAAAGTCACATATTCCATTCAGTGTGTTTCACCGCAGTTTAGCAGCCTATTCTGTGTACTCTGTACAGTTGCAGAATAATAAGAAATACTGTTAAGTCTTCAAACTAAAATATCAAAGTCACATATTCCATTCAGTGTGTTTCACCGCAGTTTAGCAGCCTATTCTGTGTACTCTGTACAGTTGCAGAATAATAAGAAATACTGTTAAGTCTTCAAACTAAAATATCAAAGTCACATATTTCATTCAGTGTGTTTCACCGCCGTTTAGCAGCCTATTCTGTGTACTCTGCAGAGTTGCAGAATAATAAGAAATACTGTTAAGTTTTCAAACTCAAATATTAAAGTCACATATTCCATTCAGTGTGTTTCACCGCAGTTTAGCAGCCTATTCTGTGTACTCTGTACAGTTGCAGAATAATAAGAAATACTGTTAAGTTTTCAAACTCAAATATTAAAGTCACATATTCCATTCAGTGTGTTTCACCGCAGTTTAGCAGCCTATTCTGTGTACTCTGTACAGTTGCAGAATAATAAGAAATACTGTTAAGTTTTCAAACTCAAATATTAAAGTCACATATTCCATTCAGTGTGTTTCACCGCAGTTTAGCAGCCTATTCTGTGTACTCTGTACAGTTGCAGAATAATAAGAAATACTGTTAAGTTTTCAAACTCAAATATTAAAGTCACATATTCCATTCAGTGTGTTTCACCGCAGTTTAGCAGCCTATTCTGTGTACTCTGTACAGTTGCAGAATAATAAGAAATACTGTTAAGTTTTCAAACTCAAATATTAAAGTCACATATTCCATTCAGTGTGTTTCACCGCAGTTTAGCAGCCTATTCTGTGTACTCTGTACAGTTGCAGAATAATAAGAAATACTGTTAAGTTTTCAAACTCAAATATTAAAGTCACATATTCCATTCAGTGTGTTTCACCGCAGTTTAGCAGCCTATTCTGTGTACTGTGCAGAGTTGCAGAATAGGAAGAAATACTGTTAAGTCTTCAAACTAAAATATCAAAGTCACATATTCCATTCAGTGTGTTTCACCGCCGTTTAGCAGCCTATTCTGTGTACTCTGCAGAGTTGCAGAATAATAAGAAATACTGTTAAGTTTTCAAACTCAAATATTAAAGTCACATATTCTGTGTAAGATGAAGAAGGCGGGTAAAAAGGGACGGGGAAGTGGACGTGATCCTGAAAGTTCAGGGCGCGGGTCAGGACGCGGAGAAACTGTGCCTGGTGCCAGAGCACAAGAAAGAAAGACATCCACCATACCTAGCTTCATGTGTAATTTTACAGGGCGTCGCAGGACATCACTCTCGAGGTCCGACCACTGCGAACAGGTGGTCGGTTGGATGACAGCTGATACTGCTTCCAGTCGGTTAAGCACCACCCTGTCTTCCACCAAGTCCACTCTCAGTAGCCAAGAGTCTGGTCAACATAATCCTCACTCTGATCATCCTTCCTCCCACCATACACGGTCTGGTCAAAGAAGTGATCCCACACTGGGATATAGTGAGCTCGTCTCATCACCAATCCTTCATTTGACCCTCTCTCCAAGCACGCTTGCAGAGGAACATGACATCTTGTGCCTGATTCACAACTCTAGAGGCTACCCAATCACAAGAAGATGACAGATGTGAACGGCATTTAAGGTCAAAGGAAGTAGTGGATGATGATGATGAGATGAGACACAGTTGCCATTAAATCAACCACTATTTCCGTCTCAAGACCTTGTTGAGGAGAATGTTATACAGTTGTCAATGACTGAGTATGTGGTGGGATCAAGACTTGAGGAGGATGATCAGAGTGAGGAAGTGGAGGAGGACTTGGTGGACGATGAGGTGACTGACCCCACCTGGGAAGGTGTAGAGCGAGCGATGACAGCAGTCCTGAGGTGAGCCATCTGCAGCACCGCAACAGGCTGGAAGAGGCAGTGGTGTGGCTACAGAAAGAAGGCGGACCGCACCAAACCGGCCCGCAAATGTTCCACGGAGCACCCCCTTGCGTAAATCTACCTTGCCAAGGGGTAGGTGTTCCGCGGTATGGCGTTTTTTTTAAGGAAAGTGCGGACGACAAAAGAATTGTAGTTTGCAACCTGTGCCACACCAGAATGAGCCGAGGCATGAACACTAGAAACCTCACCACCACCAGCATGATCCGACACATGGCATCCAAGCACCGTAATAAGTGGGAGGAACGCCCGGATCGCCAATCTGTGTCTGCAGGCCACACCACTGCCTCCTCTTCCCCTGTTTTCGGTGCCGGCCAATCGCCTGTCGAAGGCGCAGGCCCGCATACCTCCGCCCCTGCACCTGTAGCATCTGAAGCACCATCAGCGACCACATCCACTTCCTGTCCAGCACAGCGTCCAAATGTCGTTACCCCAGGCATTTGAGCGCAAGAGAAAGTACCCAGCCACCCACCCACAGGCCATAGCACTAACCTCACACCTTTCAAAATTACTGGCCATCGAAATGCTGCCATTTAGGCTTGTGGACACTGAGTCCTTCCGCAGCCTGATGGCAGCAGCTGTCCCTCGGTACGCGGTCCCCAGCCGCCACTAATTTTCCCGGTGTGCCATCCCCGCATTACACCACCATGTGTCCCGTAACATCACCGTGCCCTGACCAACGCAGTTACTGGGAAGGTCCACTTAACGACTGACACATGGACAAGTGCTTGTGGCCAGGGACGCTACATTTCCCTGACGGCACACTGGGTGAATGTCGTGGAGGCTGGGAGCGACTCGGACCCTGGGATGGCACGGGTGCTACCCACGCCGAGGATTGCGGGCCCTACCTCCATCAGGGTTTCCACCAGCACCTACGTTATTGGCTCCTCCTCCTCCGTTTCCACCTCCGAATTCTCTACACACACCGCCACTCCCCCATCAGCCAGTAGCTGGAAGCAGTGTAGCACTGCAGTGGGGAAGCGTCAACAGGCCGTGCTGAAGCTGATCTGCTTGGGGACAAACAGCACACGGCCTCAGAGCTGTTGCAGGGGATTAGTCACCAGACCGAGCAGTGGCTCTCGCCACTCAACCTGCAAGCAGGCATGGTTGTGTGTGATAATGGGCGTAACTTGGTGGCGGCTTTGGAGCTCGGCAAGCTCACACACGTACCATGCCTAGCACATGTATTTAATTTAGTGGTGCAGCGATTTCTAAAAACCTACCCCAGTGTGCATGATCTCTTGACCAAGGTGCGCCGCGTGTGTGCACATTTCCGTAAGTCATCAACAGCTTCAGCCGGCCTGTGAAGCTGCAGCAGCGCTTACAATTGCCAGCTCACGGCTGCTGTGTGACGTGAGCACGCGCTGGAACTCCACCTTCCACATGTTGGCCCGGCTTTGTGAGCAGCAGAGGGCAGTAGTGGAGTACCAGCTGTTACACGGTCGTCGCCTCTCCGTTCAACTTCCTGTAATCAGAAGTGAGGAGTGGGAATGGATGTCAGACCTCTGCGAGGTTTTACGCAATTTTGAGGAATCGACACAGATGGTGAGCGGCGATAACGCTATTATCAGTGTAACCATCCACTTCTGTGTCTACTGAAACGCTCGCTGCTCACAATTAAAACCGACGCTTTGCATGTGGAAGAGGTGGAAATGGGGGAGGAAGAGCTTACACAAGGTGATAGCCAGAGCACCCTCACTTCGTCTTCTCAGCGACAATTGGAGGAGGCGGAGGAGGAGGAGGAGGAGGAGGAGGAGGAAGACACGGTTGCCTCCGCTACAGAGGGTAGCCATGGAACTTTAGTTCCATCTCTTCAGCGTGGGTGGGCAGAAGAGGAGGAAGAGGATGAGGATATTGAGAGTCATCCTCCTGGTGAGGACGCGAAATCTTGCTGTTGGTACTCTGGCACACATGGCTGACTTTATGTTAGGCTGCCTTTCCCGTGACCCACGCGTTGTACGCATTTTAGACAACACGGATTACTGGGTGTTCACCCTTCTGGACCCCGCTACAAGAGAATTTCTCATCTCATTCCTCGGTGGAGAGGACAAGCAAAATGTTGCAATACCAGAAGGTTCTTGTCGAAAAATTGCTCCAAAATTTTCCATCTGACAACGCTGGCGGCAGAGTACGTGCTACCTTGGCCAACAGAGAAGGGGAGAAAAGGGGAGCACACAGCAGTTCCGAGAAAGGCAGGGCAACACTCTCCAAGGCGTGGGACACCTTCATGACACCCCGCCAGCACCCTCACCCTGATGCTCAGCCTAGTGTCACAAGGAGGGAAAAGTTTTGGAAGATGGTGAAGGAGTACGTAGCAGACCGTGTCACGGTCCTCAATGATCCCTCTGTGCCTTACAACTACTGGGTGTCCAAGCTGGACACGTGGTATGAACTGGCACTCTACGCCTTGGAGGTGCTGGCCTGCCCTGCCGCCAGCGTTCTGTCTGAGCGGGTATTTAGTGCTGCTGGTGGCATCATAACAGATAAGCGTATCCGCCTTTCCACCGACAATGCTGATAGGTTGACACTTATAAAAATGAACAAGGCCTGGATTTCCCCTGACTTCTCCACTCCACTGGAGGAAAGCCCCGGGGGAACATAAACTCACTTTATATATGTTATTTACAATGATGGGAATACTCTGTATTCCCATTCACCCCTTCCACCCAAAAAACGGGTATATGGTTGACTCTTAATCTTCTCATCCTCCTCCTCCTCTTCCATATGCCCTGGATATAATTTTTATATAGGGCAGCTCACCAGCGGGCCCTGTGATATAATTTTTATATAGGGCCAGCTCACCAGCGGGCCCTGTGATATAATTTTTATATAGGGCCAGCTCACCAGCGGGCCCTGTTTGCAATTTTTATATAGGTCAGCTCACCAGCGGCCTTCTCATATAATGTTTTATTGGGTCAGCTCTCTAGCGGGCCCTCTCATTAATGTTTTATAGCGTCAGCTCACTAGCGGGCCTTCGCATATAATGTTTAGGATGGTCAGCTCTGCAGCAGACCCTCACCATAATGTTTTAGATGGTCAGCTCAGCGCACGTTTCCATCTTAATCATGGCCTCAGTTCTGAAAATCAAGGAAATTTTTGGGATAATTTGCCTCTGCGCACGTTTCCCTCTTAATCATGGCCCCAGTTCAGAAAATCAAGGAAATTTTTGGGATAATTTGCCTCTGCGCACGTTTCCCTCTTAATCTGCTCAGTTCTGAAAATCAAGGAAATTTTGGGAGAATTTGCCTCTGCGCACGTTTCCCTCTTAATCATGGCCTCACTTCAGAAAATCAAGGAAATTGTTGGGAGAATTTGCAGATGATATACAAGTAATATACAGCAAATATTGTTTGGTAACAATTTTTCGCCTAAAGTCGTTTTTATTTTCCTTTTTGTGTGTTTTATGGTCAGTCTGTAAAATGGCGTACTACGGGCGAAAGATCGTTCCCAGCAGCGATGTTGGAGTCCAAGGTGCATCCAGACATCCTCCCTATGCTGTCCTGAACCATTTCTGTAGTGTTTCCATCTTTTTCTGCCCTTTTCCTATGGACCAGGCACCCTCCCCTCATCAGAGCAGGGGGTGCCTGGTGTAATGCTCGAGTCCTCCCATTGACTTCAATGGGGCTCGGGTGTTCGGCCGAGCACTCGAGCCTCAGGGGGTGCTCGGTCAGAGCACCCGAACACCCGAGCATTGGGGTGCTCGCTCATCACTAGCCAAATGTGGTTTATTTAAACTACAGAAAAGATACCAAAGAGGGGGTCTTGTTACATTGTATAAGTACTGTATTTGGGAGGCCAATAAAAAGATCTCTCAAATGAGCTTTTCATTCCAAGGCCTGATCAAAGTATGGGCCACCCCTTAAGACTAGAGGAAAGGAGGTTTCAACGTCAGCATGGAAGGGTAAGGTCTGCTAATTGTGGAATTCCTTACACAACATGTGGTAATGGTAGACACAATGGCTACATTTAAGAGATGGTTAGATGCATTCTAACAGAAGGGAACATACAGGTTTATGCTGTTTTGCTAGACAGACTAATAACTACTGGAGCCTCGAAGGCTTACATAATTCTCATTTTCCAGGTTATACTGTAGCAAAGGTTAAACTTAATGGACTTGTGTCTTTTTTTCCAACCTAATTTACTATGTTAGAACATTTACCTTAAATTTTAGTAGTTATATTCTCTTTAAATAAAGTTACTTCTGCTTGACTGTTAAAATACTTAATGTTAATTGCTAAAGGTTATAAGAGAAGATCACTTCAGAAAACACAGTGCCCTCTCCTGAACCTCAGTACAAGAAAGTGCTTCTCAGTACATTCTATCGTCTGTTCCATTATTAACCACTTAGACTCATGAACTGTCTACAATGCAATGCTTCACACTGCTTTAGAAAAATCTCTAGCACCTAACAGATTAAGTAGCTATTTATTCTGCCAATATTTTATAAAGTGTGTGTTCAGGAAACATTTTTCTTGCTCATTTTTTAGTTATTTTATTATTTTTCTTAAAGCTAAAAATGATCTCTTCACTTTATTTTCTAGCTAATCAGTGAACATCTTATTTGTATCTCCCACTGCTATTTCATGGATATTTAGGAGACTGGTAGAGTAATAATGTTACCTCTAGGATAAAGATTTCAAGATAAATAGGTCTTTTCTTCAGCATAATAAGAATGATAATACATTGTAACGGATCCCACCCGTTACTAGAGCCTTGTCTGGGCATGGCATTTATTCACCCTGGGCCCAAGGATTATGGATATTGGACACTCTTTGTGCCCAGACATACAATCTCTCAAGCCTTATCCTGGACTAAGAGACTTTGGCTAGCCTTATGTGGATAGGCAGCTGTGTCTGAGGAAAGAGCAGTTCAAGGCTTGTGTGCTGCAAACTCTTTTGCCCTGCAAAGGGTTAATTATTTGAGTTTGGGCATATCTACTTTCAATATGTATTGCAACTCCCCAAGCCTTTTGCTTAATTATTCAACCCCTGGCCATTGTAAGGGAATATATATTCTAGCCACTCAAGTCATTGTATTGAGAACTGTCCTGAGACCCCCTGCTGTGTGTTAATCCATTCATGCCCCTTAAGTCTTGTTCAATCACACCCTTTGGTATCTGAAATGTAATCATGTCTGAGTTATTGTATCTGTTAAGACCATCTGTTGCTGGCCTCTGTCTGATGTGTTATGATTTAATCATGTTCCCTACTGTATCAGGTTCCTCATGTGATCCAATGTACTGTACTATGTATAAATATCTGTGGTCTTTGCCAATAAAGAGAGTTATGTTTGGATGTGACAAGAGCGTGGAGTCTTGTATTGCTTATGGTCTAAAGTGCCCACTCTGATACCATCTGCTCCAAGTATCCTGAATCGTGGACCGCCTGCTGCCAGTTCCTGCGACCTAACTTTGTGGATTGTCAGGCGGCGATGTGGACTCTGCTTGTTTCTTCCAGTTCAGTAGAACCTTCAATTCGAGCACGGAGTGCTTGAATGGCTTGGCAACGCTACCCTTTGTTCCTGCGACACTTTCCCTGTTCTTCGTAGCCTGGGAGTAGAGGCTTAATTCTCTACTGCCCGTGTTTCCCTGCTGCAGTGATCCTGCGACTGTTTCAGTGACCGTCCATACGTCAACCGGTGCATCTGACGGCGCTTATCTGGCGTCGAGAGAGAGGACCGGGAAGGACGGTGGAAGGCGACGCGGTCCCTTCCCAGCTTCCGTTACATACATGACTATACAATTCATGCACATAATTTTGACATCTAATACAGTGTCTGCCAAAGCAGGTCCACCACACCATAACACAATGCACTGGACACCTCTGTCAAATTCCATTGGCAGAATCTGTATACTCAGTGTGGGCCATAAATTCTCATACTCTAGGGTCTGTTGTAGTACTTGATGTAGACTAGAGAATGCACACAAGATTAATTACCTTTTTCATAGTAAAACTGACCAGAGATTTGTGTTTTGTTAAGATATGTGTTAAGCCAGAGGGGCGCACAACCCATCAATTACATGAGACGTGCACCCCCCAATCCAAAGGGATGTTTATTTGTGAGATATGTAACATAAATCCCTTGTCATGGTTCAAACCACAGTTCAGAGTGTTAGATTTGGTTATCAGTTTATACTCCACAGCTTTCTGATCTTTGTGTCTTAAAATTTCCATCAGTACAGTCACTTGGGTTCTTTAGTGTTGTGATCCATTCTGCAGAATAAGTTGCCAATGCGATGTCTCCTTAGTTGTCTCACTGGACCTATGAGAATTCATCCTTTTTCTTAGGGGTTGTCCTGTCTCACCACATACAGTTCTGTTTGGACATTCACTCACATGATACATATTAGATGAGCCACAGGAGATTTGCCCTTGATATTGCGGCTTCTGTGGAATGTGCATGGGCGCCTAATCTATGATACGTATGTGTGTAACAGGTTCCACATGTCCTTTGTAGACTGGAGAGAGTACCATTTTCTGTGCATTCTTTATGTGCGTCTTCACCACCAATTTATTCAAGTTGATGGTTGTTTATAGGAGAGTGAAGGTTTTTTTTGTAATATTCTGTGTTAATCTGCATCAGTATGTAGTATGATTGGAGCTCTTGGAGATTTTACGAGGACTTCATCTGTGGATTTAGGTGACTACTATATCTTTGTAATCTCCTGTGGTTGTAGTAGTATCAGGAGATTTCCTCTGGGTACTACGGTGGCTCCATGATCTTGACTTATATTCATGACTAATAAACTCTCTCCTGAGAGATCTTTAGATATTGATCTAGCCAGAAGTCGTCAGAGCATATGGATATTTAGAAGTAGAGGATTACAAGGATATGGGGTGAGATCAAGAGAAGGTTTGTCAGTTTATGAGTTCAGTCACTGAATCGTTGTCAATCACTGATAAGGCTGCAGTCACATAGGTCAATCACTGAAAGGCTTGTCAGTACAATAAGGCAATCATGAGAGGCTTGTCACTCATGGGTCAATCACTGAAGTGAGGTAGTCATTATGGCAATCAGTGATATAGGCTTGTCAATCACAGGGTCAATCACCGAAAGGCTTGTCAGTCAATTAGGCAATCATTGAGACGGCTTGTCAATCACATGGGTCAATCACTGAAAGGCTTGTCAGTCAATAAGGCAATCATTGAGAAGGCTTGTTACAGCTTACTTTACTTCAGCTCATCTGCAGGCTCGTGTCTTCAGCATGCTGCAGGCTCTGTTTATCTGTTTCTTCTGTAGTCGAAGCCTACTACTTCCTTCTACTACTTCCTCCCTCTGACTTCTCACCCACCTACTTCTGTGGAGGGTTTAAAGGCTGACTGAGACCTGACTCAGTAGCCCCTGTGTTGTTGTTCTTAGCAGTTCTGTTACATTGGCTCCGTGTATGTCCTGGCTAGTCTTCCACCATCCTGTGCTGACCTGTGGATCTGTCTGACTACATCTTATGCTTATCCTATGTTGGACACCCAACCTGGTGCAGACCTGAGCTGCTGACTACCTGAACTGTGTTGACCTGGCTGTTGACTCTACCCCCTAGGTGCTGACTGTGCTCTTCGTAGCGTACTCTTAAGTTGGTGCCTTCTACCTACGAGACACCCAACTAGTCAACCTGGGCTCTGGTAGACTAAGTTCTGATACTGACTGCATGCGTGAGTCAGCTATCATTTTCCCATACTGACTGCTGCGTGAGTCTGTTTGCTCATACTGACTGCAGACGTGAGTCAGAATTCACTCCACTGACTTCAGTGTGAGTTGGTAACCGTAGTGGTCATCTAGATCCTGAGTTCGGTTCCTGCTCCTGCTCCTGGTTCCTGTTGAGACTACCAGTGGCTAAGGCTAGTCTCAGCAGGTTGTGGCGTCTTCAGCTATTATCCTGAATTAGTGCTTGCTAGGCTGTAACCTAGTTAGTGTTGCTGGTGGAACGTTGATTGTTCTGGTGATAAGTGTTTCTATCATGTAATGAAATTCTTAGATACGTACAGACTATCTTAACTCTCTGGTAACATGACAGTGCATCAATGGTCAATCACGAAATTGGTCTGTCACGTACTATCATTGAGGCCTGTCAATCACTGGTCATCACTGAAAGGCTGTCAATCACATGGTCAATCACTGAAGGCTTGTCGGTCACTTAGGCAATCTTAGAGGACCTGTCAATCAATGGTCAATCACTGAGAAGCTGTCAAGAGTATTGAAATCACAGAAAGATACTACAGTGAAAGATGTGTATTAGATTAGCATTTACTCAATTGTTTTGTTGGTCTGGTAGTCAGTCCTTGGTTAAAAGCTTCATCAAATCCAACATTCCCCAGTGTGTCTGTAGCTTACTAGAACCTTTTCATCAGGTGCTAGTCCCAAATATAAAAAGTCCTACTGATCTACATACTATTGGTTGACCAGACCATGTACTTTATTTATTTACTGTATGAATTTACTAATATTAATTAAATTAGGTTAATTTTTCGTCTAATCGCTCGTGAATTGCCTGTTATTTTCACTAACTTAGTATAGTCTATCACACTGATAACTTTACCAGAGTTTTTTCCTTGTTCTGGATGTGAATTCTTATTTTATAGGGGATAACCTGTTCCCCAGGGAAGAAGCTGATTATAGATTGTAGAAATCTGTTGTAAATATCCTTCACATGCTGAAAGAGTGATAGAACTATTGTATGAGCCTCTAAAGACCGTCATCTAACAGAATGTACATGAATGATTGGACGGACGCCTTATCTATACTGATACCTCTGTTATTGTTCCTTCTCCCTCAGAATAACATCCAATAGTAAACTGACCCTCCTGTTCCAAACATCAGCCGAGACTTGATGAAGAAGACTCACTTTTATTGACTCAAACACACAGTATATACTCGACAGACTCTATGCTAGATCACATCTATTAATACTTGGACAGTTTCTATGCTAACCTATCACCACCTCTCCTTATCAGATAATGAATCTATTAAGACTTGAAATCATACATTCTAACTGCTCATAAACCTCCTCTGATTCAGAATCAATAACATTCCTTACACATACCTGAGTAGAGTGAAGCAACGCCCAACCCACCTCATCTCTACACTCCATAATTATGGAAGCAACTCAGTCTATGGCTGTTAGTCTTTGGTAGAAATAGTCTCTAACACCACTATATCTCCATAGTCACCACAGTTCTGTCACAATGATCTCATGCAATTGTCTTTTCAGTGACTGACATCAATCACAAATATACACATCCACTGGAACACGATATCCAGTATAATTCAAACTTACTTGTGGGAACAATTCATCCAGACTTAATACAAAGTGCCACTGGGATTTATTGCCCTTGTAAGTGGGTTCTTTCTTGATTCAAGTAGAAAGAGGTCATCATTACAGTTCGTGAAAGAAAAAAATATGCTTAATTTTGTAATCATCAATGACTTGGTATTTGTTATTGAGATTAATGAGCTAAAATGTTACAGCCCATGAGGCCAAAGAGACACTGAAGAATTCTCCTGTTTGCAATTGCACAGCAGAGGAATATTAATAATCCTCCTTTACTTAAGGGATGTCTATATGTGTGTATATGTAACAGAAGTCTATACTTGCTTCTACATAAGGGATGTCTATACTTGCCTATATGTAACAGAAGTCTATACTTGCTTCTACATAAGGGATGTCTATACTTGCCTATAGTAACAGAAGTCTATACTTGACTATATTTTCGTCCACGTGAGAGATGTCTATAATTGTATGTATGTAACAGACATCTATACATGCCTCTATTTCTATACATAAATTAATCTATATTTGTGTAAATTTACTCTATATAAGGGATATCTAGACTTGTCTATTGCAACAGATGTCTATACGTGCCTATATATGTCTATACATAAATAAATCTATACTTGCCTATACTTTTATGAATAAACAGAGTACTTGCCACTGCTGGGAATATTTCATTAAAAATTTTCACCATTATCATTTTACGACTGCTCTAAAAGGCACTTTTGGGGTATTTTGTACTACTGTTTTTCACACTGAGTGATAGAAAGGTTTCTATAACATTAAAGGGATAGTAATACTTCGTTTTAACTTGAAGAATGATATGTCTTATGTCTCAAACCTTTATGGTTTGAGAGATATTCACAAGCAAAGTTTCCCCTCCCGACCCGTTACCTAGTGTAAGCCATCTCTTTCTCGATGTGGAATCCAGTCCATAGACCAGACAGATAACAGCAGGGGACAATCTTCTTCCTATGAGAACAATGAAAGCCCTGCCCCCCTTTTTACCTAGTGTAAGCCATCTCTTCTCAGATGTGGAATCCAGTCCATAGACCAGACAGATAACAGAAGGGACAATCTTCTTCCTATGAGAACAATGAAAGCCCTGCCCCCCTTTACCTAGTGTAAGCCATCTCTTCTCAAGAGTGAATCCAGTCCATAGACCAGACAGATAACAGAAGGGGACAATCATCTTCCTATGAGAACAATGAAAGCCCTGCCCCCCTTGACAAGTTTTTCAGCTTTTTCCCTTATCTTAATTGAAGATTGTCCCTCTCTGCAGTCTACCTGGGCACCTCCCTTCTGATCTGGCTGAACGGGGGGGGATACTTTGTTGTGAATATCTCTTAAACCATAACGGTTTGAGAGATAAGACATATATCGTTCTCATGTTTTTTAATGCCTACAAAATAAAATAAAGATAAAATGAAGTATTACTATCCCTTTAAGTAGTTGTGCAATAAATTGTAACCCTCTGGTTCTTAAAAGGTAAATGGCATCTGGACACCTTATTGTTCTATCAGAACCACTGCTATATGAACGTTTCCCTTCTCATCTTGATAAGAGATTTCTGTACCCAATCTGTGTCACTTAGAATATTCTGCGATGGGCACAGGATTAGAATATGTCCCCTGATGATCCCAGCATGAGGGGACCATGAAAAGCTCCCATTACCAGCTAAGAGCCCCCAGGAAAGGAATGATGAGGCAGTAAGACAATGAGGCATCACAATCATATTACAGTGAATCCAGTTATTAAAGCCGCCCACTGCGACTGATAAGTGACTCAGAACTAGACTGGAGCAGTCTGCTTTATATCAGCTTTACCATCTCGCCTGGAATGAGAGGAAAGGTCACTGAAATAGAGGATCCTGGAGCCTACCAACTGAACCATAGGGGCTGGTAAAAAAATCCTCCAAATCACCACTAATTTAAATAGATCATTGGATCTGCTTGATAGCATTAAAATGTAAAAAAAAACAATTTAATACAAAGAGATTTAAGAAAAGTGTATTTGTCCCAGTGAAGCAGTCGGCTTGCTTTGCTTTGTTCACCACCTTTACGAAGACAGTTATACTTAACTCTAATCAATAAGTGGTTGCACCCAGATGCATGAAATCCCATGAGTCTGACTGAGTCCCCCATCGCTATGGACCATATATCCAGGGGCACAACTGCACCACCACAGAGGTATAACGAGTCCAGCCAATGGGACGTATGCTCACTACCTGACCTGCAGTCCAGCCAATGGGGACGTATGCTCACTACCTGACCTGCAGTCCTGCCAATGGGACGTATACTCACTACCTGACCTGCAGTCCTGCAATGGGGACGTATACTCACTACCTGACCTGCAGTCCTGCCAATGGGACGTATACTCACTACCTGACCTGCAGTCCTGCAATGGGGACGTATACTCACTACCTGACCTGCAGTCCAGCCAATGGGGACGTATACTCACTACCTGACCTGCAGTCCTGCAATGGGGACGTATACTCACTACCTGACCTGCAGTCCAGCCAATGGGGACGTATACTCACTACCTGACCTGCAGTCCTGCAATGGGGACGTATACTCACTACCTGACCTGCAGTCCAGCCAATGGGGACGTATACTCACTACCTGACCTGCAGTCCTGCAATGGGGACGTATACTCACTACCTGACCTGCAGTCCTA